>CAJJDO010000099.1:306806-328806 GCA_905183005.1 Paramecium pentaurelia
TAAATATATTATTTTCAAATATATAAAAAAATATTTGATTTTTTAATATTGAATAATTATAATATTATTCTTATTTATTAAAATTGAAGAAAATATTAAAACTAAAGAAGATCAAAGTTGCCAAAAATATATCTATCTATTTTACAAACATACTCTACATAATTAATGAAATAATTCTATTAGATCAATATTTGATAATATTATAAATTTTATTGATATGAATTATAATAACTTTCATACAGTATTTTTTTCGATTTTCATTCGAGTAGTAATTTTAAATTTCTAAATTATAGCTTTTGTCTGAAATTAAATTTACAAATGTTGATTTATTTTTAATTTATGTTTATTGTTAAATACAAATTTTATTTATTTTCTTATGAATGTAATAACTTCTTATAAACCTCTTTCTTGTAATATTGAAATTCCAAACTTGCAAAAAAATAGGAAGATTTTCGCATTTAGATTTTAAGGATATTATTACTTTCTATTCTACATATTTGAATTAAGTCCCGCACTATAATAAGTTTTTCTTAATAAAAAATAACCTATAGACTATGTATTTTCTTCATTCTATTTTATAGTTGATTCTTTTTTTCAATATTCATTTCGAAATGCTAAATAGAGATAATTCGATTCTTTGCAAAATTCAGGTTAGTTAATTTTTTGGTTTTTTATGAATATTAAATGATTGTGTGACTTAAGAAATTCAGACTATTTTCTTCACCATAAAAGAAGTTTTAACTCTATCTTTATTAATAAATACATTTGTATTTAACAAATCAAGGTTTAACAATTTGATAAATAATAGTGGATGATAGGATGAATGATGGTACAAATTCAATTTTTGGGGAATGGATTGATTTGGATGATCTATACTAGGAATCGAAATCAGTGACACTTGAGGGTGAATATAATGATAATATGAAAGTTGGTAATTGGATTATTTAGTCTGACTAGAATGGGATTAGTTTAAACAGTCCTGATTAAATTTGTCATCAATTTTATTTTAAACCGTTCTCTATTAAATTTGATAAATAACTAATAAAAAATAATTTTAAACTTATTGCAATGAAATTTTGGTATTCTGTGTTCAAAAATGGATTTAAGTGTAGTTGAAATAAATATTTTATAAATCATAGATTTTAAATAAATCCAACATAATAAATGGAGTTCCAATATTAATTATTTTATAATATCTTTAAATTAAACAAATTTTTTCAATTATATCTTTCTTGATATTAATTTAAAAAACAATTTGTTCAATAAATTTAATGTAAATTTATTATTTAAGTCTATTTAAATTAATACTTATCATCATCTTCGTTAAGTTGATGTGAGATCAATTCTCTGACTAAAATTTGTACTTTAAACTTTGTTAGGCTAATCTAAAATGATGATCTATCTTCAATATATATCTTATTGATACCCTTAAAATTAATTAAAAGTCTAAGATTAAACATTTATTTTTTTAGGATAAGTTTAATTATTTTTGAGATTAGATCATGCTTCTTTTTGATAAAGGGAATATTTAAGAAATTTATGTTATAGTCATTTTACATCAAATAATAGTATTTAAAACATTTTGATATTATAATAGTTAATCAATTTGAAAAGAAAAATTAATGTCAAATTGGTTTCAATTTTTTAATAATTTCTATTTGTGGTGTATTAAATCCTTATTAGTATCATTTGTTATTCGTTGAAAATTGTGTGAAAAAGTAAAACTAAAATATCTTAAGATTAATAATAAAGCAATAAATCTAATTATTTAATTTTATCATTAAATATGTTGCTTTGTTTTGAAAAAATAAATAAACACATTAAGAAATTAATAAATATATAATTAAAGTATTAAATTATAATTTTAATCAATTATTTCAATTAAATTCTTGAGATATACTTGTAATCATATTTATCATTGGAAAATATTAGATGGGGCAGTAGCTATTCTGGTTTTTTAAAATACTCCAAGTATTGATTTAGCTATTCTTCTAATTTGCTTATACTTTTTAAAAAGAAACTTCCATTATTAAAAGCCATCAATCACTAATTGAATACATAATAATGTGGTCATAAAAAAAATGCAACCCCATCCAAGATATTATCTAATCTGGTATGAAAAATATACTAATTCAAAATCACAAGTCAATATTGTAATATTTAACAATGTAAAAGAGATGCTAATTTCACTAAATAACTATTTAATATACTCCAATTTGTCCTTTAATGGATTAAAGAAGATGTAAAATAGACTCATAGAGATTGATAGAAGTGTAATACTGACAGTTTGAAAAGTTGGAAACTCGTATGCGAAAATTAATAAAAGCATAAAGATAAGTTTTTTCATTAGAAGTATTGTATTAAGATATTTGGAAAATTGATTTATCTTAATTCCTTCAAAAATAGATCCATACTTAGCTTAGATAGCTTTATTATTCAAAGCATATTTCTTCATTTAGGAGAGTTGTATTACATAATATATACCTATAATATATATTGCACTAGCAAAACAAGCGAAAAATGAACTAAAGCTTATAAATAAATTTGGAGAGTTAAGTTCCAAGGCATACAATTACAGTACCATACTGAAAGTAAAATCATATGCAGTTGCCATATGAGCACGTAAGATTCCGCTATAAAAAAATTCTGAAATAATGGTATAGCACAATCTATTAATAATATACTTAATAGTTAAATAGTATACTCCAACTTAGACAAGCCAAGAATTTTCGGCTGCTGATTCAGAATAAAATTTAAATTTTTATGAATATAGAATTTTTGGTATTATTTTTGCAATTGCATAGATACAGAATAAAGAAATCCAAACTGTAGTAATTGTTGCGGCATTAATAATAAATAGTGATGTTAAGTCATCACTTGCTACTTTTTTTGGTATCTTTTTTAATTGTTATGTATTCAGTATTTAATCAATAAATCCTGATAAATCAAAAACCTTTTAGATAAAATTAAATTAAGCAAATCCAAAAAGTTGAAAGTAGGTTTATAAATTATATGGGAGTTAAGTGTTAATGTATTTCAAATAAGATAGCATTTGGAGCGTATCCAACAAATTAAAAAAGACTTCTATTCCTCCAAATAACACTGATCCACCACACATTGCTCCGATAAAGTATAGTATATAAGTGTTACTATTTGTTGCTATTTAGACTTAAGCAATGGTGACATCATCAATGTATGTCACCTTTGGTATACTGCAAGACACTTCTGTTTCAATTTGGGAGTACCTTTCATTTGAATAAATGACAGAGGTATTTAAGAATTTGACCAATAGGATTTCGTCTTGTGAACTTCTTGAGAAAGTGATATTTATTATCAAATTTAATTCAGATTAGTTAAACTCATTAATCTTAGAAGTATCTTGAGTGAGATTAAAGGACTGATCCATTTTTGAAACATTATGGTTGTTCTATATATGAAAAGATAGATAATCTCTAATTTGAAAATCATCAGTCACAACGATGGGAGTAGTGTATGATAATTTAAATAATCTGGTAGCTGAGTAAATCTATGAAGTTCCTACAATTTATAATTATGGTTTAGGATAATTTGGTAAGATACTTACACCATTTAGAAATATATACTTATTTTCTAGTTTACATTAATCATCACACCCATCATCTTTGATAAGATTTCCATCATCACATTCCTCCTCCTTTACTTTTATGTAATCTCCACATTTATTTAAACATCTTCCATTTATCTCATCTGCATAATATCCTGATTCACAAAGTTAGCATTTATGATTCTTTTATTGTGGAAACTTACAACTTATACAATTATAAGCTTAATCAATACATTCTAAACAATTGATCGAACATTCAACACAATCATTTTTATCTAAAAAATAACCAACTTTGCATTAAATACATGAAGATTTGTTTGTTAAAGAATTCAATTGGCATTTAATGCAATTAGTTGAACATTGAAAACAAATTGATTACTTTAGTATTTCATTAGAACAAGAGTAGTTATGATCAATCTTACAATAGGAACAACCATCTCTATTTACATCATTTCCATCATCACATTCTTCTCCATAGGTCCAAATTTAATCTTTACAATCTTAATATTTACAACTTTCTTAAGATTTGCCCAATTACTCTTAACATGAAATACAAATTCCATTTTCACTTTCAAAATAATTTTAACCACATAAACATCTATTATTGTCTAAAATACGATGAAGTCGTTAATCGCAACTCAAACAATAATATTAATTTTCAACACAAGTTAAACAAGATTAATTACATTAAGAACAATTTTTTTTATTCCAGAAATACCCTGAATTGCAATTACATTGAAAATTCAAATCTAATTATAAATTAGATAGAAGAAAACATTCTTAACATATTGCTTAACTTAAACATTTTTTACATGGATATTCACATCTATAACATTAATTCTATTATTCATAGTATCCAACTTTACAGACACATTAATTACTCGAATTAATTTAATAGTTGGATCTACAAGTAAGACATTTTTCAGATTATTCATTACAAGTCTAGCAATTTTAATTACATGGCTCGCATTTCTAATTCACTAGATAATATCCATCTAAGCATTCATCACAACTAAATGAATTGTGACAAATATTACAAGAAGGAATACATGTTTCACATTTTCTAGATTCATTAATAAAGTATCCATTTTAACAATTTTCACAATTTATTTAATTATAACAAACATCGCAATTTTCTATACATTTTAAACATCTACTAACAGTAGATAAATAGAATCCTTTCATACAATTATTACAAATATCTATTCCTTAACAATCTATGCAATATTAATCGCAACAAAAGTTTCCCTTATTCACAAACCCCTCTTTGCATAAACATTTCTAATCTTTCATTATTTAATTTGGATCCATACACGTAAGACATTCATTAACGGTATTCATACAAGTAGAACATGGAATTTAACATTGCAGACACAAAATGCCTTGTTAAAGATATCCAGATTTGCAAATACATTATTTATTGGAATCCAGGACTTAGTTTATATCTATGCAGTTGATACATCCATTAATATCACATTCATTACATGGTTCTTAACACTTTGCGCAAGTGATTAGACTATCAGAATAATAAGTGGATTTGCAAACACATTATTATATGTTATTAAGTTCGTGATTAGTATCTAAACATGTCAAGCATTTATTAGTAGATATCTCACAAGTTTTACATGGCTATTAACAAGGAATACAAAAGTAATTATCGTCTAATATCCATCCAGATTCACATTGACAAGACTCAGGTAATTAATGTATAGAATCTTAACAAGTAATACATTTGTTTGTTGTATCTACGCAATCTAAACAAGGTAATTAACATTTGATGCATGTAATACCATCAGTGTTTAAAATCCAACCTGTTTAACATACACAAAAATGTGAACTATTTACTATTTAATTACTATCAACACAAGATAAACAGTGATTCTAATTCTATTCACAAGTTTAACATGGACTTACACATTACAAACATGTTTGAGAATCAAATTAATAATAACCAGATGAACATTCACATTTGTAATTTATACTCTAACTCAATGTAAAAGTAGGGATGCAATCAATACAATTATTACCATTATATTCACACTTTGAGCATGGTGCTGTACAAGGCTAACATTAATTTGATCCATCAAAGTACTTTCCATCATTGCAAACACATTAAAAATTGATTGAGGTTTAATTAATGTCAATACATGATGTACAGTCGTTTGAGTTGTTTATACAAGCAGAACAAGGAGATGTGCAAGGAAGACATTATGAATTTGAAAGGTATTTACCAACATCACAAGATGTACAAGTACTACTGGTGCCTGAACATGTCTTACAAGAAGTATCACAAACTGAGCAAATAGTTCCAATAATAAAATAGTGATCCACACAAGTTTAACATACAGAGTTAGATGTGCAAGTAGCACACTAACTAGGGCAAGCTTAGCAACTTGATCCAGATTTATAAAACTTTGGAAAGCAAGTTGAGCAAAGAAATCCACTGCTTCCGCTACAAACTTGGCAATTAGTTGAACATGCACCGCATTGATAAACAATAGGAGTAACATAAAATCCTAGCATACACGTGTTACATGACAAAGGAATTGTACAACTTATGCAATTCGATGAACAATTCAGACATGCGCCATCTATTTCAACTTATCCTTAATCACAACTCCAAGTTACTAAAATAGTATAAGGTATCTTTACATAAACAATTCATTAAAATAAGATAGACTCTAAACATGTAGTCGCACATAAAAAACAATAATATTATATATAAAAAGTTTGATGATGTAATAAAGGTCTTATATATATTTGATTACAAAACTATTTATAAATTTAATTAACTTTTTGAGACTTAAATTAATTGTCACTTGTAGATTTCTACATAGATTTTTTTAATTTCTTAAAATTATCATTATTATACTCAGCATGTAGACTTGTTTAATTGAAAAATAATGCTATCTTTTTATAATATCGTTATTTTTTTAATATACTCATTTAAATGAAAAGTATTTTGAATAATTTGTCTTAATGATATTTATTAATTGAGTTTCAACTCTTTAGAGAAACAATGTTATTCAATATTAATAACTATTTATAATTTATTTTCTTTAAAAAAAGTAAGAGTGTAAATATTAATTAAGTAACAAATATGTTATTCAGAAATACTAATTTGAATAAATATTACCATTATACATAAATACTCTATTAAATTATAAAATATAAATAGCTAGTAAGCTGGGACTTGGTTGTAATTTGAATTTATGCAAATGATTTAGCACTTCAATTCAATATAGATTGATCATTGCGAGAATTACAAATTGCTAATCTAGAACTTCATACTAGAGAATAATACCTTAAAATAAAATCATTTATGAATCTTTTAAATCGTTTTCACATCTAAAGTTATTTATAAAAATAGTATACATAATCCAAATACCTAGTTTATTTTTTTATTTCTTTATTATTTAGATAATATATTAAATACTTTATGGAAACTTTTGAATGTTGGCTTTTATTCAAATTAAAATAAAGTAGATCTGGAAGTTAAGTAAAATAAGTCAATATAAAATTCAATTATTAAATTACATTACATATAATCATATAAAAAACTCATCCTATTCTAAATTTTAGTATTTATTTAGTTATATTTTGGACAAGATACCTTTATAACTTTGAAATTTTTAATATTTTTTTTTACATTTGTTAAACTTGCAAAAATAACTTTCTTATAAAAATGTGATACACTAAAAAATTTCTCTCAAATTCAACTATCAAATATTTTAGAAGCAGAAAATTTGTTATGAAGGATTTAATTTAAAAAGGTAAAATAATATTATAAATATATGCTAAAACTATAGATTAATTGAAGTAAAACCAAGATTCATTACTATTTAAATAATTTTTGCATTTTTTCTAAAAGCTTTCCAGTATAATTATGTCTTTATATTTTGAAAAATATTGATGATCTTTAATTTCCAAATCTTTTTACAATATCAATACTTGCATGGTTAGAATGATAAAAATATTATCATTATTATTACAATGATTATCTAAAATTAGTGATTATTGGGAAACATACTACTTTCTATAGCAAATAATCTGATAAGGATGAAATAAATTAATGACAAAAAATTTAAATCCCATGTACTTAATTTTCTGTTTGTCTTTGGTATAAAAATAATTTTTAATATAATTCATCATTTTCTGAATGATGATAATGTGTATTTAAAAAATGGATTTAAATTAAGGATTCCTATTTTTAATTCTAAATAAATGTACTTTATACAATTATATTGTTTCTATCTAGAATTTTTTCATTATTTAAATTTAAGTTCATATAATAAAGCAGTAATTAAGTTTAATGGTAAAATAATGATTTTTATTGATTTGATTTAATTCCTAAATTCTATGAATATAACTTGATTTTTATTAATAATTCATAATAATGATTATCTATAATAAAATAGTATATTTTTGGAATTTCATTTATTCTGAGTCCCATATATTAATCTCTTCATCATATCCATATTATGTTTGATAATAATCTTATAATTAAATTATTTTAATAAAATAACTAAAAATTAAGAATAAAATATCTAATAAGTCTCCAATTTATCTTTTAAAAATAATAGTTTTGATAAATTAATATAGTTGAAATTTTCAAACACTAAATATTAAAAATTTTGAATTTCTTAATTTGAAAAAACCTTTTGAATAATTTCAGCAGAATTTAAATTAGAATAAAAAATAACGAAAAAGTTTTTATAGTTTTGAACTGAAGCAACTTAAACTCTATCAGAACTTATATAATAAATTATTGGACTATCAATCCTAAACCAACCCTGATATTAATATAATTATAAATGAAATTTTTAATAAATATGGAAGATAGAATTAATTACAAATATATTTTCCTGTATTAATGATTTAGATTTATTGAGTGAAACTGTTTGAATGGATGAAGAAATATTTTTATCTATTTAGGTTAACAACATAACCCCAATATAAATATTAAAAATCAAATTATTTTGAAAAATTTAATCTATTAGAAATGTAACAATCAAGATATTTTAAATTTCTAAGTCTGCTCAATTTTAATCACAGGAAATTCTCATACATTCAATAATTTAATAACAATTAAAATTTCAATATCAATATGTAGTTCCCCATTATTATAATCTTATTGTTTTATTGTTTACCTATCTGTAATTTGAAAGAAACACTAAAAATTTATAAATTTTATTAAAAGAGATTTGTTAATGGAATATAACTTATAATAATATGTTATTTTAAATTAACTAATCTGAAAAAAAAATTATTTGGAATTATTTAAATTGATGCTATATATTGGTAAATTTAAATTAATATATGATTATATATATATGTATATTAATAAAATTAAAAACAAAACATTATAATTGATGTAAAATTGAATGAAGTGTAAGAGGATTCATCAATATGAAGTTATTTGAGTTATTTATTGGTTTGTAGAATTTTTGCTATTCAATGAATTTATAAGATCATCTGGATTTGGATTTTCAAATAATTCACAATAACTTAAAGGAAAGGACGAGTTTTATTATTTTGTTTAAATTATTATTCCTTATTTTGTGAGTCGTCTTTTAATACATCTAAACTCAATTATCAATATGAAATAATAATAGGATGATTAACAGAAATTATAAACTAAATTTAACGTGGAATGAAAAGGTTGTTCATTATTTTTTTATTTAAAGATTAACACTTCCATTTTTGTAAAATTGTTGTATTCCATTTATGAAACTTTTTCACCTTATATTACCCATATGATATCTATAATAATACAAATAAATAAATTTATAGCTAACTGATAATTATGATATAATCAAAAATTAAAATAAAGTTTTACAATACTTATTTGGCTTGATTTCTATCAAATTTTTATTCATTTCGAATATTATTGATATATTTTATTTAAAATAATTCATTAACATAACAATATTTCAACTTGTGAAAATATAGATTCTAAATTATGTTAATGAAAATAATCATTATTCCATTCATGATCATAACAGGTTTAGATGAAGTATCAAATAAATCAATTGATTGTACGTTTTACGCCTAATAGAATCTTATTATTTTTCCATTATATTAATAATATATAATAATATAATTTATTTAAATTAACATTTAACAGATATATGATATCTAATACTTTTACTTTTTTAAGAATAGAAAAGTCTTTTAGTGATTTTAAATGGAGGATAGTATTTTAAATTAATTATTGCGAATAATTAGTTGGCAATAAATTGATTAAATTATTTTATATATTTAGAGAATTAATAAAGTAATAATTTACCTTATTATTTAAAAAGATTATTATAAAAAATAATCCATCCCCCTTTTATTTAATTTATTATAACCAAGTATTTTATTTCTTTCCCTTTCTAAATTAATTTATAGGAAGATATTTTACAATGGCTTGTATTCAACAATACAAAGTTCTTTCAAACATAGGATGTGGATCTGAGCATCTTGTGTATAAGGCTTAGTTTAATTTAAATTCAGAATTGTATGCTATTAAAATGGAAAAATCTCCTCGACTAGGTCAGTTAGAGAATGAAATAGAAATGCTCTAAAAATTGAATGGAGTTGAAGGTGTTCCACAAATAAAATAATTTGGATTAACTTAAGATAAAAAGTAATATTTATATATATTGATTAGATGCTTTTTGATTGTACCATTACTTCATAGTAGCTTATTAGATTTATCAAAATCAGGCTCACTTTCTTTACCTCTTATATTGACTATTGGTTTAGGAGTCATTTAAATTTTAGAAAGAGTTCATAAAAAAGAAATATTACATCTAGACATTAAACCAGAAAATATCATGCTTTCTCAACAAATATCAAATGATTAAGATGTCTTAAAGCCTGGATTGATTCAGCTGATTGATTTTGGCTTATCACAGTAATTCATAAAGAACTCAGAAACTTTAAAAGATGTGTTTATTGGATCTTTAAATTTTGCAAGTAGATCTTCACACTAAGGAAAGCCAATTGGATATAGAGATGACTTAGAAAGTTTATTATATGTATTATGCTACTTAAAAGATTGTAATTAATTTATTTTATAAAGTTAGTGAAACTGCCATGGTCAGAGAAGCAATTTTGGGGATTCAAAGAAGTTGATTTAGATAAGATTGGTAACAAAAAGTCATCTTTCTTTAAAACAATTTTATTATAACAACAATCTTATCTAAATTTTTAGCCTTTTATGTCTTACATTGATGGATTAAAGCATGATATTATGCCAGATTATAATTTCATCAAAGAGTTATTTACTTTAATGATTTAAAGAGCCAATCCTTTTTAATCTTCATTAAAATAATGGAGTTAAATAGCATTTTGTACTTCGATTTAAATAAAAACTTTATTGCATGATTCAGAAAACATAAAAAATTCACTTTAAAATATTCAACAATAATATACAACTGAAGAGATAATCGATGATGAATTTCTTGAAAAAAATATAGTCTTCCTCTCAGATGTCATTGGAAATTATACAACAAACTCAATTAAATCTATAAAAGACATCAAATTATAGAAAGTTAACTTTATTATATGATTCTTATGAAATAAAACTTAAATATTAATATTAATATTTTCATATTCTATATTATTGTTTCAATTAATTAAGACACTTAATATATTGATCATTGATGATCTTCAAATTGAATTAATTATCCTATCTCATTATAATAAATCTATTAAAAAAATATTTTTGATAACAAAATTGCTGGAATTTTGTTCATCCTCTCTGCAAAATCAAATGGAATTATTTCAATTACAAATATTTAAATAATGTTAATAAACTTTACATAAGTTATATATTATGTTTGAAAATAAAATATTAAATGGAAATATATATTTTTTTTTCATTCATAACAAATATATTATTAATGGTTTATTCACAAATTACTTAATGATCTACATATTGATTATCTAGAAATATATTATAATATAATAAATTTAAACTGTTGAAAATTGATAAGAATGGATGAATTATTTATTTTTGAACTAATAACTATTTTCAAAGAGAAAATGGAAAATATTCTTTTTGGATTAGAATTCTTCATTCTTTAATTTTTGAAGCAAAAATAACAAATAAAACCTAACAATATATGATTATCCTAAACATATACATTATTTTTTCAACAATTATATCAATCACTTACAAGAGTTCAATTTTTTGTTTAGTTTTCCCGAGTCATTCATTTTTGGAAAATGGATAACTTTTTATTTCCACAACATCCTAATTACATTATATATATTTGTCTAACAGGATTTACAGAAATTGTAGTATTTTGAATTAACTTTTAACAAAATATATAAATTCTGTATAAGTTAAAATTTTTAATGAATTTTATTGAGTACTATAATTTGTAAAGAGTATTGATAAATGGCAATTTATAGTGGTCTTTGAAAAATGGATTGTCACAAATAAGAAATGAATTAAAGAGTGCAAATATTGTAGAATCATCAATAAAAGTTATAAATGTCTTAAGATTTTATTATAATAATATAATGTGAATGTGTAGAAAGAATTATTTTATATATTTAACATTTTTAAAGCGTCTAACTACATTTAAATGATACACTGGAAATATACATTAAATTTTACTTGTAAGGAATAGGATAATTTTTTCTATCTTTTTTAACTTAAAATAATGAGAACTCATTATACTATATTACAATTTCAATTATTAGTTTTGCTAAAATAAATCATTAATCTAACATAATTTATGATCACAATAATAGTGTATTCATTTTATACGTTTAAATGATTACTGAGTTACTAGAAGTAATTTCAGATTCTATTAAGGATTATTTATAAAAATAAAATAAATTATATTATTAATATTTAAATAATGGAATACCTGATTGAATTATATTAAGTAATTAATGATGAATTGATCTTAAAATAGATAAGGATATAATATAATAATTATCATTCTTCAAGATTCTACTAAAGCAATTGAAATTTAGTATATTTCTTGTGAGTATTACATTGATGTGACCAATATTAAATTATAAATTCTAAAAATTCTAGACTTTTAGATTTCTAATAAAATTGATCCCAATTTCAATGATCTAAACATAAAATAGTCTAAATCTTAAGAGATTTAGTATAATCTTAAATTGACATAAAGCTCAATCTAAATTAATAAATGAGCTTTATAATAAAAGCAAAATATACCTTTATTTTTGATTGATAAGGCTATGAAGTTTGAATCTTAGAACTTTGATGCAATCTCCTAAGAAATATTGTTATAATATGAAAAGTACGAAATAAGGTTTAACTTTTAATTGCACATTTATTAAACACTTAATTCTATAGGAGTAATTGCTAAAGCTTGTTATGAAATCAAAGAATAAGGATTAACTCTAAGTTTCACCTTCTTTAGCTGATTTCTTTAGCTTATTTTGAATAAATATATTTAATAATCAAATCTTTTTAACTATATTAAGAATTCTTGAATATTATTTATATTTATAATAAGAAACTGTGAAATTACGTATAATTATTTTTGGAAAAATTCCTTAAACCTCATGATCAAAGATCTAATAGATTAATAATATCTAATAATATGATTTAATTATATTTCAAGACTTAATACTCAAATGACTTTTATTTAACTCATTACTATCTCTTTAATTTAATAATCAATATATTTTGATCGAGGGCAATCTTATATTAGATATTTCTTTAATTCAAAAGATAAGTAAAATACAATCTAATAAATTATTTGCATCTTAATTTTGCTATCCTTCATTATCATATTGTTATAGTTTATAAAATAATCAAATTTTTTTTCTTTAAAATATAAATCTTTAGATTATGTAAAAATGCTATATTATTTTAAGTAATTTAAATGAACAACATTTATAACTTAAATACTTATACAATATCTATTTTGTAAATTGAAAAGAAGAATTAAGAATAAAAATATTTGCCATCTACATAATTAGAGATAATGATTTAAATTAAATAATACTAATGACATAAAGAATCAAATTAAATTTTTAATTCATTCTTATTAGATTTCTAAGATCCTTATAATTGGTGAGATATCTAGGACTAGATTTTATGTTCTTAAATTCTTTACTGTTGTATTTTTTTAATTAAATAATCAACTTTTGTTGTATTTCTCATCTTTCTTATATTAAGATTACTTTCATTTCAAAAAAAGAATCTGCTCTATCTAATCACCATTTTGACATATTTCTCTTAAATTAAAATTTACTATTGATTATAAGCAGGAATTTAGGACTTTCAAAAGGAGATCTCTAAAATGATGATAATAAAATAATAAAGTAAAGAAAATATGATAGATCTGATTATCTAAATAAATAAAAACAAATGCTATTTTAATAATGTTGTAAGTGTTTCAACAAATATAAGAACCATTATCATAAGAAAATGATTATATCTTCAATGATAACTGTAGTAGATCAGAACTTAGTCTCACTCTATATAATTAAGCTATTGTTATCGTTATTTCAGGCTTGTTAAAATTTTATAAGAAAAATTTATCATCATAAATTAAGTATAAAAAAATTAAAGCCAAAAGCTGGATGTTTTATTTACATAAAATAATTTTGAGTATTTATCACTTTTAATCAATTTTAGTTTACTATTCATTGTGTTATCAAATTCCTAATTAATAATTTTATAAAATAACCATTAATCAATTAATTGGTGATTTGATATAATGATAATATCAATAATATTTGCCATTTATTAATTTATTTTTATTTAAATCATTTGATTTTTAATAATTAATACAAATGGATGCAGTATTATTAAATTACTAAATCAATTTAGTTTTTTAGTTTTATATCCTATTATGATCATTAAACATTGTTCACTATTTATATGTATATTGAAGTTTAAGCATTTGATATAATAATATTGCATTTATATTTTTATAAATAATTTTTAACTAATGAAACTAAAGGAAATAAATTATAAAATTCCTTATTCTAGCATTAGGTTCCTAAAAAATTGAATCATAAGAATAGGCGAATATTCTTAACAAATCTCATCAAGTTTCAATTACTTTTTTGCCCTTAAAAGTAATTGATTCTCAAATTTTAGGAGTGGTTTTAAATATAATGAAATAAATTTATATGAAATATCTTTAAAAATAATCATTTTGATTAGATAAATATTAAAAATAAATTATTACAAATTCAAATTTTCAAGTTGCACATATAGCATTTTAAATTCTAAAAATATGAGAATTATGTTAGTTTTAGAATGCCAAAGCAAATTTAATTTGATCAGTGATTATCTACTTCCATTTTCAAAGGCTATTTATAATAATCTTGTGAATGATTATTCAGGCGGATTTTAATATAAATCAACCTTATTTCTTTACATTATTTTGAGATTTAAACAAATAAACTATTATTCATAAGATAAATAATTTTATTCATCATTAAATATTTATATACAAAAAATATGAATGATTGAAAACAGGTTACTAATTATTGATAGAATAATATATAGAAAATTTTGAATGGTCCTCTAAAATACAAGATGATAATACTTATTTTCAGGATTATGACAATGATTCTTGCTCTAATTATTAGATACAGTATTTTATGAATTGATGATTGATTATGATGAAAACAATTACCAAAAATTTGTTTGGTATTACTCAAATAATTTTGTAGTCGGGTTTTTTTACTAATTCTTAGTCTATGACTTTTAAATTTGAATTTAAAGTAGATAAGTGAAACTAAACCCATTGTTTATTTTTTTTTGGAATAAAGTCCATTAAGAATCTTAGTATTAAATATTTTTAATTTTTGGTTCATAAATAGTAGCTCTCTTATATAATAGAAAATACTAAGTCATATTAATCTTAAAATGAAATATCTTAAATTAAAATCTCGATTAATTTTAACTTTCATAATTAGGGAAATTATGAAAACAGAACATCTTTTGAAAAATAATATTAATAGTAAATTCATAAATGAAATTGAACACTTTTTTTGATAATCTTAATGAATTCCCAAATAGTATAAACGATAAACTTCTTACATTTTATTCCTAAAATTCTTCATTTTAGGTAGACATCTATAATAAAGATTTTGTAAAAAATATTAATATTGAACATTATTCAGAGCTAAAACTATATAATTTTAATAGAATAGAGAATATTTGGAATAGTATAAGATTTAGAAATTCATGCACTAAAAATACTAGTAATAAAGATTTATTGTTTTTGTAAATTAATTTTAATTAAATCCTCAAAATTTGTTTTATAACAAGAAAAATATTAATTAAAATTATATTCTCTAAGAGTGAACTAATCGATGCAAAAGTAGTCTGAAAGAAAATGTTGAATGGTAGATAAAAAGTCTAATGGAAATAAAACCTTCAATGAGTTGAATTATAAAAAGATTTTTATCAAAATTTAAATTTAGATTTAAGAAAAGTCACAATTATAATGGTTGTAACTCCTATTCGAAAAATTAAATAAACATTAATTAAGAAATCATATGAAATATTTTTTAATCATAAACACTAAATAGTATTTATAAATCTTATTAATAAAATTTGATGAAATTAGAAATTAGTTTTCAATCTCAAAAAAGAAACTATTGTATTCAAGTAGTATTAAAAAGAATAATTTTGATTGCATCACAAGAAATTTAAGAATATCTATTTAATAATCCTATAGTTTAAAATGCACATCTAAATATTATAGTACAAATATCCAGAAGTACATTCTTGATATCATTAAATAACAGAGTTGGTTCAAATAGATTATGGATAAGATTAATGTTCAATATTTGAGTTTATAGTTTATTTATGTTTTTGAAAGATAATTTATTATTTGATAATAAATTTTATTATTGTTGTACACTAAATATCTTTTGTCAATTAATATTTTAATTTTTTAATTTGAAAGATTAAATAACTATCAAATATTTTTCTATAAAAATTCAAGTCAGACAAGATATAAGATAAACCAAAAAGAGAAGAGATACAAGATCATTATATTTAATCTAACCATTACTAAAATAAGAATGATTCTTTTTTATGCTTTCTATTTTTCGAATCATTAGCTCTTTTTAATTTTTTAAAAACTTACATTCCTAAGGAATATGCTTTATAAATTATTTCTAATGGAAATATTATGAATATTAGGTTCATCTAAATATTATCGTATAAACAATTTCAATTTGATATAAATCATCACTTATCAAATATCAGAATAATCATAAAGAATTTAGAATTTAGGAAATGGAATAAGTTTGGATATATGAGAAAAATACAAATAATAATAAGGGATAGTTATTTATCATTTTTGTTAATATTTTATAAAAGAGGTAATCCTCTTATGATTCTTGTATAAAATTGAATCACAACTAAGAGAATAAAAGAATTAGAAAATAGATATCTATGGTAGAATTACATTTTTAGTTATTCATAAATTTTAAACCATTTCTTCCAAAATCAAAGAAAGACAAATCTAGTTATATAAAACTTTTTTTTTTTAATTCTGGTTATTCTTTTAAGATTAATTTTATTCTCTTTTGATGGTAATATATATTGTTATACATATATAATCTAACAAAGAAGTAGATATATGATTTCTTTTATAGAGTTCATTAGGGATAATTATTAGTTTATTCTTCTTTTATATTTACTAAGCATAATTTATTGAGGATTTGGAAACAAGAATAAGAATAATGATGATCTTTAGAATAAGGAAAAAACTCCTTTTAAAGTAAATAAAGGATATTTATATAAGCAGATGAAGTTACAACCACTTATAGTAATACTAATAAAGTAATATATTGATCCAGCTAATAAAAATAATTATAAGCCAATATTAAAACATCAAATCATTTGGTTAAATTAAAAAAATTGAAGTAATTTATTTTTTAAAGGAAATATTGATCCATATGATACCTAATAATTGTTAGGATTAGATTAATATTAATTTGCTTGAAAGATTGGCAAGTATGGCCTTTAATGATATTTTGATATATTAAAACTTGGCAATTTTTATAATAATGAAATTTATATGATTAATAGATCAAAAAAAAATTCATTTTCAATTTTATTTGAACTACATATTTATACGAATTTTTATGTAACTAGATTTTAATATATAGAATTTAATGAAATTTCTATAATATCTATAAATGAATAGCAAAATTTTAGTAGGAAAATTTGAATTATTTAAAAAAGAATACCATATCAAAGAATTACTTGAGTAAAAAAATTGCCTTAAATCTTTATATAAAATATTTCTAAGCAAATTATTTTGAAATTACTCTCATGATCTATACTTAGTTAAGTTTAAGCCTTAATCTAACACAATCAAACTTTGAAATCAATCATGAGTTTCAACATTTTGAGACCTATCATTAATTTGTTATGATTTGATTAATACTTTAAAAATACTATAACTTATTTACTTATTACCAAAAACAAAATCTAAATCTAAAAAAAAGTGTCCAGACACTCTTAAATTAATTATAATGAAGTAATCAAACCCACTTTTATATTAGCTATTATTATTAGTACTTTTAATCTAATACTTATTATATAAATATTTAAGAAATAAGCTTCATTCTATTGAATCGATGTATTTTGAAATCAGAATTGCAGCATTCAGTAATCATAATCTCAGTAAGATCATGCGTAGTTAAATGGGCTAAATTGTTCCAAAACTTTGAGAAAATATTATCATTTTATCATTGTCATTATGGTATAGAATTACTAAGAGTCTTCATCATATTTTTTAATTTGATTATTTTATTTTTAATCATGTAAATAAATAAAAAACTAATACTTAAAAAAGAAAGGTTTAATCAAATTTAATATTGATTTTAAATAATGATACATTGAATATGATGATACTTCATAACTTTGATAATTATTTCTGTATAAAATCCTTCTCATTTGATCCTAATTTCAATGCAGCCATATAAACTTATTTAGCTTCTTCTTTCTTTCCTAATTCGAATAGTGAATCAGCTATAGTAAAATTTAATAAAGAAATTTTTACCTTTTCTTTTTAATCTTGAGGGATTGATGCAAATAGAAAGAGCTTTATCATAACAATCTATAGCATCCTTATATCTTTTTAATTAAATTAGTGAAAAACCTGTATAATAAATTTATTTACCTTTATTGCTCCACGCATTATCATTTTTAGGATTAATAGAGATTGCTTTGTCATAACACTATATTGCTTCATAATTTTAATTTAAATTTGATAATGCTAATCCTAAATAATAATGTATGCCAATTAATTACCCTTATTGATCAGCGCATTATCATTTTTAGGATTAATGGAGATTGCTTTATCATAATACTTTATTGCTTCTTCATTTTTATTTAAATTTTATAATGCATTACCTAAATAATAAATTTGTAATAGTTAATTACCCTTATTGTTCCATGAGTAATCATAATTAGGATTAATACTGATGGCTTTGTCATAACACTATATTGCTTCTTCATTTTTATTTAAATTGTATAATGCTAATCCTTAAAACTAATTTCAACAGTCAATTACCCTTATTGTACCACGCATTATCATAATTAGGATTGATGGAGATGGCTATTTCATAACACAATAATGCTTCTTCATTTTTATTTAAATTTTATAATGCTGATCCTAAATAAGAATTCATATTAATTAATTACCCTTATTGTTCCATGCATTATCATTTTCAGGATTAATGGAGATTGCTTTGTCATAATACTTTATTGCTTCTTCATATTCATTTATATTATTTAATGCATCACCTAATATAAAATGAAAATAATTATACCTTATTTTATTATTCTAACAATATCATCTATATTCATAGGGTTTTCAACTTTAGTGTTCTATTTAATTTCTTCTTTTTTAATAGGATTTTTTTCAATAGAAGGATATTAATCATCAATTTTATTTTAATCTGATACCATGTTTTTCATTGTATCAAGTATATTATTTAATTATGTTATTTGTTTTTCTATTTAAATTAACTGAAAAAGATACATCTGTAATTGTCATTTTCTTTTGAGTAAAATTGTTTTATAATGTTAATTTATGACTTAAAAGTTAAATAGTCTTGGTTTAAAAGTTGTTGGGCCATTTTTTCTAATTTATTAATTCCCTCATCTAATTTTTTCAATATCTATTCAAAGAATTTCTAATATTGTTAAGAGATTTCTATGAATTATTTCTTTGAATGATTGGAAATTTGTATGAATTCATCCATAAATTAGATTAGTTTAGAGAATCTAATACAATCATTAAAATGTTGTGAATGAGTAGTATTTACGCATTGATAACAATACTGAGTTGCATACTAACAATTCTAATTCAAACAAAATCCAATAATTTCTTCATTTTCATGGTTAAGGTATTTACACTGAAAGTTTTCCATAAGAATCTAAAAATTATTTTATTAATAATCTTTATTAATAGAATATCATAAATTTATATTAAAAATCACAATTAATATTATTTTATTACACTAATTAAATTGAAATTATAAACTATAATTATATGGATTTAATTATAGAATTTTTCAGATACAACAATGAAAGCAATTATAAATCAGCAACAATTGGATTTTAATGTGTAAAATACGTATATATTTTAGTATATATCTTGGACAGTTTATGAAACTTAATATGATAAACTGTTTATATTAATTCTAGATATAGTCTGGTTAAATAGGAGATATGCTTATGTAGGAATAACTGAATAAAGTTTTAAAATGAAGTGATGTAATAAAAAAATCCATTAGGTTAATATTATGTAAATATGAGAAAAAAATTAAAAAATTGCTGATTTTATTTTAATAAATGTTAATTTGAAATCTTTGAAAGAAAGAAATGAAAGAAATTACAATTCATGAAATAAAAGAGATTTAAAAATATGATAACTTTATCTCTGAATAAAACTACAAGGTTGATGAATTCATAAGGAATTATTTTTTAATATGTGTTATAGAATGTATTAATAATCTATTAATTCTTATAAGCAAGCATTTTCTGTAAAATCTTTTCACTCTCAGCATATTATACATATATCTATTATTATCTTGTACACAGCTTATAATAAATACAAAATTTATAATATTATTTCAAATGTATCTAGTAATTTTTGAGCCAATCTAAAATAAAAAGAATTCAAAAATTGAGATACTTATATATTGTACTTTGTTTATTTTCAAAATCAAAAATTAAACTTTTTGAATTAAAATACTAAATTATCTAAAGAATAAATTTTAATAAATTTTTTACATCAGTTTTGTATAGATTTCAACTTCATATTGTTTATTTTGGAAGTTTGAGTTAAATATATATTCATTGTAAAAGGTCATAAACAAAATATATTACTTGGCAGATTTGTGAACACTCATTTAAATTATTTTTTTTTAATTACAACAGGTTCATGCTTAATTAAAAAATATAATTTGTATAACATTATTAATTTTCAGGAAATCCTTAATTTACCTTTGCAGGCTGAACGAAAAACTTTTGATGGTCCAGAAAGTTCAGTTGTTCTGGTCAAAGTTAAAATCTTTGTTGAGGACGAATCAACTATAATTATAATTATTCCGATGAATATTTATAGAATGAGTTTTGGAATTCTTATATTATTTATCATAAACTCCACATCAGAAATTGACTTAATGTGAACTCTTTTTGTTCATAGCCTAACATTAGTTCCTCTTTGAATATTTTATTATTCTAAAGAATCTATTTTTATTAATTTTTCCTATCCTTTTATTGTTACCAAATTAAGTTTCTTAAGAAGTCTCACTAAAAAGGCTTATAACACAGGGGAGATTATATCTTTTTGTTATTAATATTTTATAAGATCAATCTACAATTATCTAGACTTTTACATTGAAAAATATAACCATTTTCGAGTTTAATATTTTTGTAATTAAAGCTTATGAATCTATCTGCTTTTATTAATAATCAAAATGATTAAGTGAATCGATTTTCCTTAATTATTAGGTAAAAATAAGTCAAGTGAAACTAAAAGCGAATTGGGAAAGAACTATGAAGAATTTATGTAAATTTTGCTATATATATTATCATGGCTGTCTATTTAATTTTTTTATTATTAGTGACAACGTTTCAAGCATCTAAACCATTTTAATAATTGTAAAAATTATCTTTCCTATTTAAATTACAAAATAAAATAATTGTAGGTAATCAAAAAATAAATTAATTTAAGTCGAAAAATTTATGAGGATCAGATTTTAATAAGCTCTTGATCTAAGAGATTCTCTCTCTTGCCTTTTAGCTCTTAATTTAGTCTTAGCTTGAAGGAGAAAATTTTTGGTCTTCCAGGTTAATTCTAATTTTGGAAATAGATGCAAAGTAAGTACCCCCAATTTATTTTTAATTTGCTATCTGAAAAGTGTTTGGGGTTTGGG
>CAJJDO010000099.1:329370-346067 GCA_905183005.1 Paramecium pentaurelia
TAAATAAAATTTTTAATATATGCATTTATAATTTAATCCACTATTAAATATTAAAGTTATTTAAATTGTATGAATTATTAATTCTGAATTAAAAAAACTTAAATAACAAATATCTTTAATACTTTAAGAGGATAATGTTGCCATAGTTTCAATGTCCGCATATTTTAGTATCAATTTGAAGGTATTTTGTGTTCCCAAAAGGAAAAGACAGCAATAACAGAAGACCATTTATTAAAAGTCATAACAAAAAGGTCTATAAAATGAAGCACTCTGATTTATGGATTTCCTTTTAATTGATATATATTGGCGAGCCAAAACAATGGGAATTGACCAATTTGACCTTCCTAATAAATATTGGTTAATGCATATTTCACACTAAAATTTGGATCATTTAATCATTAATACATCAATTAGAAGATCAAAATAATAAGTGAATGATGATCATTCTATTGATTATAATAGTATTTTAATTAATAAAGTTTATTAATAAAGAATAGACAAAATTATTACAAATGATGAAAATAATGAAATATTTTGGGAGGTTTAAAAAATTCAATGAATGCAAAAGTTTTCTAATAAAATTGAAATTATCATTTGGTAGAGAGTTAAATAAAAAAAGAAATCTACAATCATTTTAATTATAATAGATGTTGATTTATTTAATAATGAAAATAATCAAATTATATTTAATTGTTTATTAAATGATATAAATTAGTTAGTGCAAAATTAATATAAGCAATTTAATTTAAAAAATAGAAAATTAATTTATTCCTAATTCTATATTAATTACTTTCATAAAAATTTATTGATTTTTATTGCTTTCACTATTTAAGGAAAATTGTTAGAATAACTAATATATAGATAAATGAAAAAGCATTTTGCTCTTAATCCTTTAATAATATAGCAAACTTTAACCTTTGTTTTTTACATTCAAAAATTAAATATTTTTAATATATATTATCAACTTTAAAGAATTACTTCATCTTTTTTAAATTATCTTAATTTATTCTGTCATACTCTTTTTATTGCCAAATAATTTATTTGTTGTTTATAACTTTATCGATTTTCTCATGCCAATTAAATGGAAAGTATCACCAATTCTTCTTTAATTTGTTTCACATTCGGTTACATTTATTGTATTTACATTTTTTCCATCCATAATTCTATAGATTGATGTAAGTATATCCTGGGATACGCCTTATTTTTTCATAGTTCATCGTTCTTAATCTTATATTCTTTATCCAATCCCAACTACGGGCCATTGCATATCTAAACAAACTTCTTTTGAGGATTTTCCATATCTTAATTTGGCTCTATTTTTTAAACCATAATGATAAATTGCTCTATTTTATCAAGGAAGTTCATATAAAATCCATAATTTTGTTAACGTTCTGAAGTGAAGGGATGATCTTTCTAATCATTGCAAGTTATCTTGATCTTGTAAGCACAGCTTTTCTCATTCACCTATATAATTCGGTTATATTTCCCTTGATGTTAATAGTGACTCTAAGATTTGAAATTATCCACTTTTTCTATTCAAATTTCCTCTAGTGATAAATTTCTTCTGTTAGCCATATATTTGGTTTTCTTAATTTTTACGCTTAGGTTTCCTTTACCACATATTTCAAATAAGAGTTTAGTACATATTCTAATTACTTCTTGATTAACTATGATAGCAATGTCTTCAGCATAGGCTAAGACTTAGACCTTGGCAATGATTGTTTGTTGCTAGTTAACCTACTTCCTATTTTCATCTTCTATTCCTCAAGGGCATCTCGAAAGGTACATAAACAGTAGTGGAAGAATATAACATTTAAAAAGGGATCAAGACTGATCATTAAGATAATCCATTTTTAAACCATAAATTTTTCTTTGTTATTGGGTCAAAATAAAACTCCTTTGTCTGCATTACTGTATGCATTTGGAAAAAAAGAATGTCAAATTTTTATTATTACCCTTTCTATTCAATTTCATAAGGAAACTATATAACTGAACCAAAGTTCCCCAATGTTGAAAAATTCATCTTAGTTATTTACTATTTTGTATAAAAGAATTTCCTTAAAATAACCACATAGCCCCATTCTATAAATTGACAGGGTAATTCTAAATCATTTTTGGTCGCATTATCACAAATTTGAGTTATAATAGGTATATTTTTATTAAGAGGGTCAAAATCTATGCCAAAGAAAATTGATTGTATTGTTCCTATTTGCTACTTTTCAACAGATCCATATAAATCTATCTATCCTTACTTCCAATATCTTTCTAAAATGATTCTTCTTGTGAAGTCGGATGAAATCACTTTATTGTACCATTAGTGATATTAGTCATCTCTTTTAAAATAGAGTCGAATCTAACTTCCAAAGTTTCTTTATTATCACCTTCAAATCTTATATTCTCCCTGTGCAAAGTGATGTTGTTTTTCCATTTGTGTGTTTTGATATTCTTCTTCAGTTAATTCCTCTTAGATTTACTATAGCATTTCTATACATTTAATGAGTGATGTTTTTTTATTGTACTCCTGTTCTTTCATTAGGATATTAATTATTCTCCCTTCTTAATCTCTTAACTTTTGCTACGTATTTAATGAATTTGCTGTAATTCTTTTTGTTTGATCTCTATATTTAATATCTTATTTTTAAATCGTCGTCCCACTTGACATAATAGGGGAAAAATAATTTAAGCGGTCTCTATTCTTATTGAATTAAGATATTGTTTTGAGCAAATCAATTATTTAATAATAACTGATTTATTTTCTATTTTTATCCAATTAGTAAAAATGGTCTATTACCATGCTAATATCCAGTACTGGATATTTCATTATGTCGTTTTTCTTTATTAAGAATTCAAACTTTAATGGTTTATGATCTTATAAAGTATATATAGAAAACATCAATTTCAAACTAAAATCAGAAATTTTATTCTCCTTTCTCATTCTATATATCATTTTCATTTTTCCTTTTTATTCCATAAAATATCATCTAATATTAATTTATTGATTTGATTGGCCTTGAGTTTAAATCCTAATATTATTTGTCTGATTCTACATTTCTGATTTTCATTCGATTTAATGAATATTCTCAATTAGAATTTCGAGATTCCCTATGTTGATTGTTTTTATTAGTATAAAATTCTGGCGTCTACTTGGCTATTATTTGACTTGATACTCCACTAATTAGTTGTTTCAGTTCTCTTCATGCAAAACCATCTGAATCCTAATTCTTTGGTTCCATGTATGAATACTAAATTTCCTTCTTATATAGTCCAAAGGCGAGTCCTTATCTTTATAAAAGTCTCCTTTATAAAATGGTTTAAGGTTGTTCATATTCGAATTAGTCAATAAAAATTGCACATCTTTTCTTGCAATGCTTGTCTCAGTATATTTGGATATTTGTGGAAATTGACTCCTAGTGAATCTTTTGAATACCTTATATGAAAATGTCGTAAATCGTCTCTTGCTCTGCCAGAATATAATGAAGAGAAGCGGTCTAAGAAAAGCGTTCTAAATATAAAAGTCAAGAATTATATATTTATACCAAATAATAATCTAAATTTAATCTGAATACTTTAGACAAAAATTAAATATGTTAATTAAAAGTTATACACTAATACACAATCTTGGATATTGGCAAAAGACTATATCTATTAGAACATATATGAAACCTTATATTTTTTGTGGCTAAATCAAGAAATATGGTTTTAGATGCATTTTTACCAATTATATATTCAAAGTTTAAGATCATATAATAGTCCCATGATACTTAAATAATAGATTTCAAAATTAAAATGAAAAATTTATTAGATCAAAATTGTTGATATATTATTTAATGAGTATTTCTTGAAAACTAATATACGCTTTGAAGAGAAAATATGGATTTTAAATTCATATTAAATAAATAATATGAATCCTTTTTGCCTTTTATATGGTAAATGTTTATGATTTATACTTAAACTAAAGTTATTAAATAATTTAAACTTTTAAATTAAACATCAACTATGCTAAGGGATAATATAAAGGATTAAGGCATTATAAATTAATTTGGTTAATCTTTTCTTCTAGGACTGATATGAGGATTCTATTGGAAATCAATTGTTTTTTTCTGCTAGGTTCGATTATAATTAATGAAGCTATGAATGTTAATTAAATTAATTTTGTTCTTCTTATCATCTAATTGCATTTATCATTTATTTTTATTTTTCTTTAAGAAGTTAACTATTTTTTTTTTCAAACCATTTAAGATATAATTAATAATATAGAGAATCTTTAGAAGAGCAATATCGATTAGTGTTTAGGCATCTTTTTTTTTTTTTAAAAGAAATTCGCTTATTATCTATTTCTTTAATTTTCTACTATATATTTTAATAGTCTTTGAGATAGAAGTATTTTAAATAACCTAATCCAAGATTTATTTTTACATCAACCATTTAAAGTGAATCAAATGTTATAAGTCAGATGTTTAATTAGAAATGAAAATATAAAGGATATTTTGATTAATTTAACCTTAAAATATTCAAATAGTTATCATATTTATTCTGAATGATATAATATTTCATAATTACAGTATTAAAAATAATAAGAATCATAATTCAAATCATTAAATAATTAATTAATAATTGCAAATCAATTTATGATAAATTAATTATTCAAAAATCCAAAATACTAACTGTTAGTATTTTACATAATTTGGATTATTTAATGATTTAACATATAATTACACTAAAAAAATAAATCAATTATTCAACGATTTAAAGTAGGATTCTAATTTTTTTTAGAATACTTTAAATAAATATCTTTTATAAAATTATAAGGTCATTCTTAATGATTAAAAGAAAATAAAAGATTTATTGCAATATTAGCAATTAAATTGAAGAACGAGATGATAATCACAATATTCAGGTAGAGGTAGAAATTGAAATTATAAGATTGAAATAACAAAATGTTTTTTTCATTTCAATAAAATAGCTAAAATGAAGTATTTAAATAATTAAGATCTTTTCTATTTAGCAGTATATAAAAAACAATCATTATCAACAAATCAATAAGTTGATTTCAATAAAATTTTGGAAAATCGAAGAAATGATCATCCTAATTAATATTATTTTTGGGAACTGCTTTCTTGAGCTTAACTTATTAATTTCTATTCTCTAATTATGATTTGATTTTTAAAATTATTATCACCTTAATATTTTCAGAAAAAAGGCAAAAGCGTTTGAGCTTATGTTTAGATTATTAGAATAATTTGATATAAAATCAAAAAAAGGACTTCTTCTTAAATTAAATACGTTTTAGATATACAATTTTCAATTTTAGAATCATTTATAAACTAATATAAGAAAACTTAATTATTGCTTTGACTCAGGTCCTTTCTTAACATTAACAGCATTTCTAAATTTATTTGCCTNGAGCAATATCGATTAGTGTTTAGGCATCTTTTTTTTTTTTTAAAAGAAATTCGCTTATTATCTATTTCTTTAATTTTCTACTATATATTTTAATAGTCTTTGAGATAGAAGTATTTTAAATAACCTAATCCAAGATTTATTTTTACATCAACCATTTAAAGTGAATCAAATGTTATAAGTCAGATGTTTAATTAGAAATGAAAATATAAAGGATATTTTGATTAATTTAACCTTAAAATATTCAAATAGTTATCATATTTATTCTGAATGATATAATATTTCATAATTACAGTATTAAAAATAATAAGAATCATAATTCAAATCATTAAATAATTAATTAATAATTGCAAATCAATTTATGATAAATTAATTATTCAAAAATCCAAAATACTAACTGTTAGTATTTTACATAATTTGGATTATTTAATGATTTAACATATAATTACACTAAAAAAATAAATCAATTATTCAACGATTTAAAGTAGGATTCTAATTTTTTTTAGAATACTTTAAATAAATATCTTTTATAAAATTATAAGGTCATTCTTAATGATTAAAAGAAAATAAAAGATTTATTGCAATATTAGCAATTAAATTGAAGAACGAGATGATAATCACAATATTCAGGTAGAGGTAGAAATTGAAATTATAAGATTGAAATAACAAAATGTTTTTTTCATTTCAATAAAATAGCTAAAATGAAGTATTTAAATAATTAAGATCTTTTCTATTTAGCAGTATATAAAAAACAATCATTATCAACAAATCAATAAGTTGATTTCAATAAAATTTTGGAAAATCGAAGAAATGATCATCCTAATTAATATTATTTTTGGGAACTGCTTTCTTGAGCTTAACTTATTAATTTCTATTCTCTAATTATGATTTGATTTTTAAAATTATTATCACCTTAATATTTTCAGAAAAAAGGCAAAAGCGTTTGAGCTTATGTTTAGATTATTAGAATAATTTGATATAAAATCAAAAAAAGGACTTCTTCTTAAATTAAATACGTTTTAGATATACAATTTTCAATTTTAGAATCATTTATAAACTAATATAAGAAAACTTAATTATTGCTTTGACTCAGGTCCTTTCTTAACATTAACAGCATTTCTAAATTTATTTGCCTTTCAAAATAAATTAAGCCCTTTCCATTCTTACAAGAAATTAAAAGGAAAACACTAGAACATAATGGAAAGATGAAGATTAAGTTTATATAGCCTTATTAATCAAATCTAAGTCTCTGTCTAATAGTTTTTCTTTGAGTTATATAAGAATAAGGATATTATATTATTGATATTTTTAGTTAATTTTATAAAAACAATTTGATAAATTATTAAACATAATTGGAATTAGTATATATGAGACTATGTTTTTTAAGATAATATTAACACTATTGTCATAAATTTCTTTTATTAAATGATCCACATATAATTTTGTATTACTATTATTTTTTTAAAATTTAATATTAGTTGTCAAAACAATTTTGATAAAAGGAATCAATAAGAAAATAATACAACCAATTTTAAATATAAAAATAGATCTTAATTCAATATGTAGTTTATTATTGATTTATTTCTGAACTTAATTAGAATGCCAATTTGTAATTAAAACCACAAAATATTTGGGCTGATTTAAAATATTAGAACTTTCAATAATTAGCTTCTAATGTTAAGCCCTTCAGTTTCATCCTGATTAGTTATTACATCACTTATATTTTTACAGTATTACATTAATTATCTCATGAAAAATATACCTTAAATTTATTACAATAATCTTAAAGAGAATCTTTTCTTGTATATTCATTTTTAAATCTGGAGACTCTTTAAGTTTGTTTCAGATTATTCGTCTTCGGGGTACATTCGACTAATTATATTCTAAATCCTAAATTTTTTATTTAAAAAAATATAATTTTGTTGCTGACTCCTTATTGAACACACTAAAAGGAAGTTATTTATAATATTATATAAAGTAGATTGACAAAATTATCCTTTTTCCTAATTTGTATCAATAATTAAAAGATCTTTTTAATTTTAATTTTTTATCAAGATTCAATATAGTGTAGTGATACTAATTGAATTTATGTTTCAACTGTTAGCAATTTATTATTTACTTCTATTAATATTTTGTTTATATGTATAAAAAATATCATATTTCTCTGAAAAAATTTGATTTTTGATATTTTGATTTTTTTTTTCGTTTTTCATCTTATTGATTTGTCTTCATTAGGAAATTTCTAATTTATATTATTTATTAAAGTAAAATTGGAGATTTTTGTATTATTAAACCCAATTTTCTTTCATTTAATAGCTTATAAATTATTGAACATTTAAAAATTAAATTAAAATAATTGAAAACAATTTCTTTATAAATTAAAATAAGGATATATTTATTAACAAATGAAATGAGGCAATTCAGATAAAACTAATAATTTTGCCTTATTATTTTATTATATTATTTTTGTTACATTAATTTAAACTTTTTATTTAATTTGGAGAGAGTCTAATTAAAATTTTAGTCTTTGAAAAATAAACACATCTTTTAATAATTAATAACAATTAATATCATAAACTTTCAAAAAATATATGAATTTCTGAGATTCACCATTACAACTTAATGTTACTATTTTATTAAATTATACTGAAGAATTAAACAGATGATTATCAATTATTATATCTAATATTTAAGTGTTATTCATATTTCATTGTATTTTCTAATCTGAATTTCTTTTTTACTAAAATCCCAAGTTATTAAATATTACCCATCATCACTCATACTTCCATATAAATAATAATGTCCAAATTCAATGGATTATTCAGTTTTAAACTCTCCATTTTCCATTGTCCTTATCAAATTCACATAATTGCCATTCTTATTTACAAGCAGGCATTTTGATTTTATATGCTATTAAGGAAAGAACAATTAATCACTTCCACCACCTTTAACAAGAATATCTTCTGTCTTTAAATACTATTTATTAGTATTATTCATTTCATAAACATGCATTTATTCTATCCCATATGGTTAAAAAGTGAATACATTATCATTTATAAAGCATATTCTATAACCAAATATTTCAACCTTTATCTTTTAGATTACAATCCATTTCTATTATGATTGTTCTATTATTAATATTTAATTATCAGATCCACATGAAATCACTTTATTCTATTGTTAATTTATACTTAATCCATATACACTATTAGTATGATCTGTGATAGTTTATTAACATAGCCATTATTGATTCTACTTCATCCAAAATTTAATAGTATCATCAGCACTACCTGAAATAATCAAATCTTTCATTATTATTCAAAATTAAACAAAATATTGAACTATTATGTCCATTTAATTTCTATTAGATAATCCATTAATTGCTTTGATTCATAGACCATATTATGATTGATTTATCATCACTTCCAGATATAAATTGATTAGATTTATTCATAAACTTTAAAGTATTTATATAATCTTAATGTTCACTTAGAAGTTGAGTTTGTTTCAATACTTCTTATTTAAATTCAAATACTTTAATTTGTTTATCACATCCAGCTATTACAATTGAACAATCTTTATTAATAGCTATTGCATAACAATATTAATCTTATTGAATTGAATTATTTTATAAAAATTGATAATTGAATGGTTTAAATATTAATTAAGAAGATGGTTGATTAATAATTGGTTATTAAATTGAAATTTATGTTTATTTAAATTATTGAATTTGTAAATTTTAAGATTCTAACAATTTATCTTTTGATTTGATTGTTTCTTATGATGATTATTATTTAATCTTTTCTTTTTCTAAAATTTTATTTAATTATTTTTTGAATTGTTAATTAAGACATTCTTCTTTATTATTTACTTGTTTGTCTATAGAAATCTTGATTAAAGATGTTACTTAATGAATCAATTAATTATTAAATTATTAATTCTGGATATCTGGTGATTATAATTAAGGTAATCTATTATATTATTAACAATCTCTTGATTATTATTATTATTATAACTATCTTTAATTAAATAATTCATCAATATCATTCAAAGTCTAATCAATTAAATTATCAATTCTATTGAATGATGACTAATTTTATCTTTAAATGATATAATTACATCTATGTTATTTTACATTTCTTTGATACATTCCTCTATTTATTGGGATGTCTAACTAGTAAATGACTCTTATTGTTAGTGCATGTTAATGATTAAAATTATATTTATTCATTTTATCAATAAGTATGTATTTCTATTATTATATAATATTTTATTAAGCAATAATAGCTCATAACCTTAAGTTTAGTGTTAATAATAAAAATTTATACAAATAAAATTAAATCCTTTCTATTAATGCCTCAGTTTTATTTCAATTATTACTTCCAAATAAGAAGCTTAAAAAGTATAATTATTTCTTCAAAAATTGTATAGATAATCATGCATCTGAAAATAAAAATTATTCCATTACAGAAACAGGAGGGATTTTCGATAGGATTAAACTTTAATAGATTACTGAAATATGAAACTGCATAAAGATAGAATTATTTTTTAATCCTAAGAATTTGAATAGTTAAATAAGAAATTTCATAGTTACAGAATATAAATGTTTAATTCTCTAGAAAAGTCTTAATCTTGGTTTAAATCTGTTAAGCTAAAAAGAAAAATACTCAATTTTTCTTATTTTAGCAATATCTACAAATAGATATTTTGGAAAATTGACTGTCTCTTTTACTTTAGGGATAAAATTATAGAGAGTTTCAATTTAATTGATATGCAAATCTATAATGCATAGAGATGTTTTCTTTTATTTTAGAATAAATTACTCTCAAATAGAGGTCTGAAGAATGAAAAAGATTGAAAAGATTAGTAGTAAATCAATTTATATAATTCATAAGAGTTTAATTTTTTTATGCTTTAAGTCAATCTAATATATTAGGATAACATATAACCTTTATTTCATAATTATTGAATAGGAATGGAAAAATTTATTGTTAGGAGATGTGCCTTCTAAATTGAATCATTTTGTTTAATATCAAAGGATATAAGTTTTAAGAAGAGTCTTGAAGTCAAATTACTAAATAAGAAGTATAAGATAACAACGAGAATTAAAAATGTTAATCTTAAAAAGAAGAAAGTTAACTTTTTTATGGTTGAAACTACTCTACATATATAAAATTGAATTTTATCAAGATTAAATTTAGATTTTAAAGCTTATTAATTAATAATTAAGTTGTATACCATTTAAAGGTAGAAATAATCTTTTTCAATTTTAGGATTATTGATTATATCAAAAATTCAAACGCTAAATCAATAATCATTTATCTAAGTATATCAAATATGAATACTTGTATAGTTTCTTTAATATCAGAATATTTGTATTATTTATTATTGTAATTGCTCAATTAAAAACATAAGATTAATATTTAATTTTATATATAAGCGATTACACTTTGAATTGGATTTGAACAAAAGAAAGAAATAGAGTCCCTAATGATTTAGAATTTAAAAAAATAAGAAAATTAATATAAATAATTCAATATTTTCAGAAATACATAAATTTATTTATTAAAATTAGTATTAAACTAATTAAATAGTGTTTTTTTATTTATTGGCTTCTTTAATGCTACTAACTTTGAGTATTTTTTTATGAATATCATGAAATTTATTATTTTAATCAAGTCAACAGCATTCTAATTTATAATAGAATTTTAATTAATTTATAAACTATCATACAGTTAACTTTATAAAATAAATTAGGATTAAAATGATGTTTTCAATAATTTAAGGAAATTCATTAATTTTTTTATAATCTAATGAAGTTTCAAGTGCAATTTGTCTATTTTGAGAATACACTATGAAAAAATTTTTGGAGATTGAATTTCACTTTAGATGTGATTAATAATCTTGTACTAACTGTGATAATTAATTTTTATATGAATATTGAGATATCTGAAATTTTGTTATTATTTTTTATTTAATATATATCTTTAAAAATGCAATAATAAATTCATTATGTATTTGAATACTTTCATTATATCAAAGATGATTTATTAAATAATATAAATTTTCTTTAAGTTATCTTTAATCATGAATGTTAAATTATTTAAATATTGAAAATAAAAATATTATTTGAGATCGTTCTTTTAGTTGAATGGAAATGCTGTTTAACATATTTATATTTGAAGTTTATTAATAATTATTATTATAATACTCATATTTCACTTAGTTGAATTAGTTTAATAATATTCATTTAAATTACTTAAATCAAATAACTTATTTATTTCAATAATTTAAATACAAATATTGAAAAGGAAAATTAAATATTCTCATAGTATAATATAATTTAAATTTCTATATGTCACCAAAATCTTTAATTTCTTGAATATATAATTTTTAATTTTATTAATTAATGAGGTTGCCATTATTATAAAATTATTTTTATTACCTGAAATATTAAAATAAATATATTAGTAGAATTTTAGGTACTTAATTTAGGCAAAAATATACATCATAACCTTTTCAAGTTATGTTTTAATACTTTACTTACTTATTGAAATTTAAATTACTTTATGATTTGGTTTTGAAAGTTAATTTTAAAATGAATTTATTTTTCTTCTAATTAAATGAATAGCTTTAGCCCAACAAATAAATTTAATGATGACTTCTAATTTAATTAGATAGATATTTTATTTTCGTTAATCAAATAATAATTATTTAAAAATATAATTTATTAAATTAAATGAAAAATTCATTTTTAGTTAATAACATCTGATATGGTAGAACTTTAAAGTTTTAAGATTAATAATTAACGCCTCAAATAAGTCATCATCAAACTTATTGACTAATTATGATTAATTGAGTTCATATTTGAATTCACAATTAAGACTATTCTAAACAACCTTGGATCTATAATGAATAGCAGAGAAGTGTTATCTTACTAATAATGAAAATATTCATGTTAAATAATATATAATTTTACTTAAAAAGGTATAGATATACTTATAGATATCTAAATTAATTTATGAATATGATAAAATTAAAAAAATATTAATAGTTTTATTCATTAAATCAAACTTCATATCATCAACAATATATATAGATATCTTATAATCAATACTAGAGTATAATTAATGATGGCATAGATGTACTGAAATACATGAATACAATATGATTCTTGATTAATTAATAATACTGAAATCACATTATTAGAGTAATTTAAAGGAAGATATTTGAATATCTCATTACTCTTAAATTAAATTCCTATTAAAAAGCGAAGACTTTATAAATTTAAAAGTAAACTTAAAAGTATCATTTAATTTATTAAATTAAAAGGATTATCCACATCTATTGCTCTTCAAAATAATCTCCATATATTATAATTTTTGATTACTTTTAGGTATACTTGATACCAATTTTTAATTTAGAAGATTCATATTTTTAAAATGTTATGATGATTAAATCATCTATTTTTTCATTATCTCAAAATAATCAGAATAGCATATGATAATGCTTTGATATTTAGAAATGCAATACGTTCAGTGATATACTATATTTTTATTCAATAAAAAACAGTTATTATTCTATTTCTTCATCTAGAAGCACGACTCATGTTATTTTAATTTAATTATAAAATACAGAAACTTAAAATTCTTATTAATAATATTCATAATTAAAATATTATAAGGATTTTTAATTCTAAAATGTTTTTAGTGTTAATCAGTAAAATAATAAATATCTATTACAAATTGATATGGATATCTGAATAACTTATTATATATATTATTAATAATAAATATTGAAATAAAATAATTAATTAAAATTGAATAATTGTTTTTAGATATAATAAAAAGATAATAAAATATATGAAGAATTTCAATTAGTAATTTCAAATACAGTAATTATGTAATATACTAATTTTATTATGATGTCAGCTCCTTTGAATATATTTTTGCTGCTTCTTTATTATACCTAATTAAAGGAGAGCGTATAATATGAGTGTTTACGACGACATTCTAGAAGATCACGAAGTACAAAGAGATATGTGAGATTTTTAGGGAGAATCGAAACCTTGTTTTTCCTTACCTTTTGGATGAAATTCTTTTTCACTTTAGTTGCAGTAATTATAATAATATTAACAAAAGAAAGAATTCTTAAATCTGGATAAAATTGGAGGAAAAAAGGACATAGGTGAGGTATTTAGGATCTAGAATTATCAAATACTTTTTGATGACAGAAATAATAAATAATTGATTAGAATTCTAAGAGGTCCAATTCCAATATAGAGTAAGTACTTTTAGATTTTATTAGAAGATGTGGCAATCTAATAATCAAGTTAAGGTGATACAGGTTAAAAAAATACAATTTAAGATAGGAGACTTTATGAAGATTCCGGTTCTAGATTAAAGGTGTATCAACTTGAAAGATATAATAAAGCTATATCATAATAAATTCTACACATTATAACTTTTTGGAATCATCATGAAGTAGAGTGCTTTAAGGGGTCAAAATTATTGGACTTTGTATTGTTTATTGAAATGAGTAGAGAATTTATATGAGATATCAATGAAAGCAAAATAAATAGGCACTTAAAATTATTCGTTGAGAAGGTATGTAAAACTAATAATACTTTTATTTGGTTAAATTTATGGAATAGAAATTTTTGAATGGCTCTAGGTAGATTGTTTGGATGTATATAGATGTGGATCAGGTCAGTTTCATTTCAAAAATATGGACTTAGAGTTTAGCGAAGAGGTGAATATATATACTCACAACCATATAATAGGAAAAGTATCTGTTTAGAATTTTTAACAGAGTATTTTTTTTTGAATTAATAAGAAAGAGAGCTTAGCAAGTCTTTCGAAGTTATAATTTCTTCAATGTATATTCTAATATGTTCATGATCAAATAACTTAGAAAAGGGAATGATTCATGGTTAGTCATTAAACCTTGAGTAGATACATATTTGATAAATTAGTGAAAAAGATTAAAATGAAGTTGGAGAACTTTTCAAATAAGGATAAATGAATCAAAAATAATTTTTAAGATTTCAAATTTTGTGATCTCCTTATGAAGTGACATTAATTATAAATAAATTACTTTCTGAGAATATAGCTAATCTATTAATGTAAGAAGCAAAGGAATTTCATCTTATTGTTAAGAAAAAGAAGACAGAGTTTATAGGAAAATTGGAAATAGAAATTTGGCTTAGATAAATTCATAATAAAAGTGAAAATTAAGAAATATTTGATAAAAAAGAATTAAGAAATTATTCTCGAGAATAAAGATAAAGATACTATTTACTTGTATTATACTAAAAAGAGAAATAGGAATAGTAAATTTTAGGTATTAGGGATATTTAGATTTTAATTAGAAGTTTCCAATAATCTGATTATAAAAGGAATATAAGTTAATTTTACAAAATTAAAAAATCAATTATTTAAAAACAGTGATCAACTGTGTTTTAATCAGAGTGGCATTGAATAAATAGAAAAAATAAATGATAGATTGGTATTTTTAAGAAGAAGAATTTATTAGAAAGCGTTAAAGAAATTCTTCTTTTCCTTACAATAGGATATCGATTTGATTCGAAAAAAATTGAATTTCGTATTGAAAGAAGGAGAAAAGATAAAATAAGGAAGGATTAGGTAAAAAGAATGGAAATAGAAACTATTAAAATATATTTATTAGAAGATTTTGAGTAGATCAGAAGAATATGCAATAGAGAAATATCATAAAAAACCTAATAATTTTCGTTTTAATTTTACTTGATATAATAAGACTTAGAGATGTATTTTTGGAATGAGACATATTCCTTTGAACGAATTGCATCTAACCTAATTTAGGAAACATAAACCCCTTAATAATTTAAATTCATATAACAAAATTTTTAGTTTATCCATATTAGTTTAAATATTGGAGATAGTGATAATCTGGATAGATAGGATTTATCTCACAAATAGAAGGATTAGTTAAAATGAAAAAAAGTACTATTTACAGATATATCGAATGCATCTAAAACTGTAATTAGAAAATTATGATTTGACTTAAAAAAGCAACAGAATTGATAGATTGAGAAGAATAAGAATTTGCAAAATATCTGAGGGAAGCATTAAGAAATATGTAAAAGAAAGAAAAGGATATATTAGATGGCATTCTAATAAATTACAAATATTAAGAAAATAGATACCATTTAACATTTTAGCCTTACCAAGAAATTAATACTTGTTTTTTCACATCTCTCAAATCCTGTTTGAATAGATGTAAGTAACTCTAAATATTCTTCATTCCCTTTTAAAGTAATCAATCGATTTGATCTTTTATTTTTCATAATTTTGTTTTAGTATATCCAAAAAATGATTTATGTAGTTCTCTTAAATTGAATTATTAGGTCATAAGATATTACTTATTTGTTAAGTTTATAGACTAGAATAACAATATTCAATAATTTTAGAGAACATTTTTATTTTTTTAATTCAAAGCTTATATTTTATACTTTCATTAGGAGTATTTTTAGTGATATATGCATAAACATTATATTAGAATTAGAGTATTTTAATTATTAAACGGTATAGAAGTCGAACTACTATTCCTATTAGAATTAAACTATGTTATTTTTATATTTCTAAAAATCTTAGTCTTAATGCTTTTATATATAGAATGTTATTATGAGAGCACTTTGAGTAAAATATTTAATAAAAAAGTGTAATCTACAGTTTTTATACACTAAAAATATTTAAGTAATTTATTGCAAGAATGTAAACTATTAAAGTTAAAATTTTTAATTATGAAATAAAAGGAGGGCTGTCTAAAAATAAGTTAATAATATAAATTATCTTAAGATTAAATATGAATACATAAAAAGATTTTGTACCTAAAATTCTTAATGATTCTATATTAAACTTTATTATTCTTGAAATTAATCTAATTACAACAATGTCAAGACCATTTTTAAACATCAATAATTTAATCCGAAAATAATACAATAATTTTCTTTTAACTTCATTGTATAAATCATGCAACAACAAAAAAAAATCTTTAAGGCTATAACTATATAAATATTTATATCTCAATCAATGCCAAAGATTGAAATTAGGTTAGTAAAACATCATCAAATTAAAGAGTAAGGCTTACCCTTGTCAAATATAATCTATAATATCTTTAGGCATTTAAATATTAATGCTAAATATATATTATATATATATGACATCAATTTTAATTTTTTTAAAATTTTTCTTGAAAGTTAATACTATTTAAGGATTTTTAAATTCATTCTAATTAATAATATCATTGTAATTTAA
>CAJJDO010000099.1:346571-367767 GCA_905183005.1 Paramecium pentaurelia
GAGCACTTTGAGTAAAATATTTAATAAAAAAGTGTAATCTACAGTTTTTATACACTAAAAATATTTAAGTAATTTATTGCAAGAATGTAAACTATTAAAGTTAAAATTTTTAATTATGAAATAAAAGGAGGGCTGTCTAAAAATAAGTTAATAATATAAATTATCTTAAGATTAAATATGAATACATAAAAAGATTTTGTACCTAAAATTCTTAATGATTCTATATTAAACTTTATTATTCTTGAAATTAATCTAATTACAACAATGTCAAGACCATTTTTAAACATCAATAATTTAATCCGAAAATAATACAATAATTTTCTTTTAACTTCATTGTATAAATCATGCAACAACAAAAAAAAATCTTTAAGGCTATAACTATATAAATATTTATATCTCAATCAATGCCAAAGATTGAAATTAGGTTAGTAAAACATCATCAAATTAAAGAGTAAGGCTTACCCTTGTCAAATATAATCTATAATATCTTTAGGCATTTAAATATTAATGCTAAATATATATTATATATATATGACATCAATTTTAATTTTTTTAAAATTTTTCTTGAAAGTTAATACTATTTAAGGATTTTTAAATTCATTCTAATTAATAATATCATTGTAATTTAAAGATGCAATATATATTGAAAATCTTTAAAATGTGTTTTGAATTAATAAGGAGATGTTGATCTAATTTCAAAATAGATATTTTGATAGTCTTATTTTAATTGGATTTATTATCATTAAATTTTGCCTATTTGATACTATAAATATCAAATAATTTTTTATGTATAGAAATTCAAGATACCAGAAATTTAGATTACTAAATTTACAACCTATTAGAAATATTATCTATAATGTAATTATATTTTTTTTAAATTAAATATAGAAAATATATTTAACAGACAGGAAGTAATTAGTAATAATCTAAACTGGTTTTCATTTGTTTATTCTAATTGATCGAATTGTAAAAAAGGTTCATAAATATTTCTTTTAGTTTTGAGATTATTAAATATTAATGAAATTGAAAAAGCATTTTGATTTGGCTTAAGAGAGGTTGCTGAAGTTATGTCACTAAATAGATTCAAGAATTTGAATTAAATTATAGTTTGCTTATATATTTTAATGATTGAAGGAGAGGTTATTTCAATTATAGTCTTCGGTATATTACAATTATGAGATGGCTTCCATTTATCTTGAAAAATCAATGATGTTCATAATTTTTATTTTAAGAAATTCATATTAAATTAATCAATTTACCTAAAGTAAATCATCAAAGTAATTTTATATTGATTTAGCTTAATATTATAAGCTGTATTTTCATATTTTCGATTATAAAATTCTTAATTGTAACAATAAAAATTAGATTATTAGATAATAATATATCCAGTTTTTCAATAATTATTTTTCATTTGACATATATGATGAAATTAAAACAAGTTTATTAGACCAAATTGTTCTTAATTAAATAAATAAGAACAAATGATGATTAATTGAAGATACATATCATTCTTAATCATTGTTACCCAAATTGTCATATATTAAGGAAAGGAATAACATGAGGAAGCAATAAATCTATTAGATAGTGCATTATTCATTAATTCCAAACATGTTGGTTTATTAAATAAATAAGTATTCAAAGAATAAAAAAAAAGTAAAAGAATTTATTATTCTAAAAATTGATTATAAATTTGAGCATTTCAAACAAATTTATAATATCGATTAATAAAGCTTATACTATAGTTTCGAGACATATTAGATACAAAAGGTAATTTAATTTTTCTAATATAAATGAATCATTTGATTCTATTAAATCCTAATCATGATTTATCATTTGGCAGCAAATGTTTAATATATTTTTATTTATAATTTTTATGAATAGTTAATTAAAGATAATAATGAAGATTGCATTTAAATTAAGAAAATTTAATTTGATTGTGCATCTGAATATCTCAAATTGTGAATAAGAATTAATGAATTTCATGTTTCATTTGAGTAAGCTCCATCTAATTTTTAGATGAATTATTTCTAAGGATAAAAAAGGTGGAAATATGATATATCAACCAATTCACTACCAAGGAATGGAGTATGTAAAAGGAAATATTTTGTGAAAGTACCTAAAGAAATTAAAATTTTATTTAAAGTATATTTTATTTATAGATACCTCCTTAAGATAAAATATTTAAATAATTGATATTAAGTTTTTATTTCTTTTTTAATTCTAAAAAATTCAAAAGAAATAATTGTATGACAGAATATTAAATTCTTTACCAATTCTAATTTTTCGTCTAATCTTTTAATATCCTAGCAATGGCTATATTTATCACAGCACCACTATTCCATGCAATCCAAATTAGATTGGAGAGACCACATCATTAGATTACTGAGACATACTTCCCACTCATCTATTATCATATCCCAGTCTCAATTCTAATCAAAGCTTATCTAAAAACGGCCCAACTATCTCTTCAGAATATACCTACCCCTAAAAAATGTAGACATATGCAAGAGAAGATCACTCTTAGTTAACGTCCTATTAGGATCCGAGCCTCAGAAATTTATGAACAAATTCAAATTAGATGAAACATTTTATGCAATGACTTTTAATAATAATTGAACCGCTTAATTAACGAAAATTTATTACCCTGATCTACTTATATACATACATAGAGTTTAGAAAGTACCTAAATTGGATGGATGCGCTAATAATTGCCAAGCCAGGGATCCTGTAACCCCTTCGAAAATGGTGGAAAGATTTGCGAAGTTTTAAGGAAGATTTATATCGAAATGTGATAATCCATAATCATCGATTTATGCTCCCTTTTTTTTTATTGAATTCAAGACCTAAACACTACCATGAATATTATTTGTTAGGTTTGATTTTTGGTATCTTCTATCCTTTAATTTTATGCTAAATAAAATCAAAATCTCTTTAGTCAAATCAGATATATTAAATCGATTAACATCTAATTAAGTGATCATTTCATCTAAAAATAGCAATAAAATTATAGGATAGAATGATAGGCAATGATTTAAACTAAAATATTCAGCTATAAGAATTAATTTTTATTACACAAGGTTTGATTATTATTTTGTTAAAGTTTTCTAATAATTGTAATCAAATCTAAAAACTTTGAATTTTTTAAGGCTATTTAATTTTTAATTGTCAGGCTATTGAAAAAATAAATCAAAAAACTGAAAATTATTAAATCACATCTTAATTAAATAATCATATTAAATCTCATCGATATTGGTTATTCTAATGAATCATCTTTTAAAGGAATGTAACATAAAACATCCATATTCTATTACTAAGCACTATATTAACTTATACCATTATTTATTATAAATAATTATCCTTCAATTTTATTTTATCGATCTTGTTCTTCAAATAATTTTAGCTTTTATAAAATATAATAATTAGAATTTTTTTAATTAATTATACTTGAACATTAATTTTTGAATAAAATGACCTTTGAACCAAAATGAACAAGTGATATAGATTAAATAATAAAGACTAGAAAAGCAGATCTAAAAGAAAAAGGTATTCGATAGATAATTGATAACTCAATAAAAAATTGTAATGTTAAAAGACTGAATAATAAATTTAGATTTGATCCACAAACAAAACCGGAAATAAGTTAGTTAATTTTATGAGAATGATCAATAACCCAAACAAAATAGAAATATTTTTAAATATCAAATAATAAATATAAATTATTAATTATTAAAACTTTTTAGCATAATATTGAATTTTTCTGTATTCTTAATGAATAAAGCTATGAATGAACTTATATGATTTCCCACTCTCCAATGCCAATTACAATCTACCACCAAATCTGAACGAAGTCCTGTTCTCATCTTCCAGGTACTTTTTATTTGAAGTGTAAAAAATAAAGGAAAGTAGTAAAAAAATAATAATTAAAAAAAAAGTAAATGAATTGCACTCAACATATAAAATTTCCAATAACTTCCATTTGTATTGCCCCTCACTAATGCTAATGCAAAAGAAAACTTTGCATTGATTGCCAATATCAACATGGAGTTGATATTATATATACAGTACCGACTCATAGATTTAGAGATATGGTTATAAAGGAAATAAAAGAATCTAAGATTGATCAAAATCCTGAATTCACCGAATAAAGAAAGAATTTTTTAAAGATTCTCTCTCAAATTGAAAGCATGCTTAAGAATACTTGGCAAAAGTTAAATGAATCAATCAAAAAAATATATGATACAATTGAAATGTAGGATAAATCATTTTTGAAAATCATGAACGACAATTTCAATCCTAAAGATTTGTCAAATACTGACTTAGAGAAATTAGTATAAATTGTATAAGGAAAAAAATTAAACGAATGGAAAACATAGAAGAATTCTTATTTTTAGAAGTTATAAAATTTAAAGGAGTGTTTGGAGAAAGCAATTTAGGCTTCTAATGATAAGTTGAAGAAAGACATGAAAGAAAATGTTCCATTAGATATTAAAGCAAAATAATAATAAAATATAATTGAAACTCCATCTTAACTCATTCTTAAACCATTTAGTTATTAGATAATATAAGCTAATTCTATTAAATAACAAGAATCTTGTTGGGCAGTTGCTATTATTAAAGATTGTTCACTTATAGCAATAGTGTGTAATAAATTAATTAAAATATATGAATTCAAATAAGGAATGGTGAAATTAAATCAAGTTTTAAATTAACATTAGAGTGATGTTTACACTTTAAATTTTATGAAATAATCAAATTAATTGATTTCTGGAGATTAAGGATCTATTTTGATTTGGTTATATAATAATAATAAGAATTCATGGATTTATTCATAAACTATTAAAGGTCATAGTAATTGTATTAGATGCATTATTTTGAATAATCGTGAAGATCTCTTCATATCTAGTAGTAATGATAAGACGATTAAGTTTTGGGTTAAAAAGAATCAATGGATCTGTTAATAAACTATTACAGATCATAGTAGTGATGTCTATTAATTAAGTTTAAATGATTTACAAAATCAAGTTATATCTTGTGGAGAGGATAAATTGATATTAGTAATTGAGTAATCAGAACCTAATAAAAATTGGATTGTAAAATAAAAAATACAAGTTGATTGTTATGGATATCGATTATGTTTTATCAACAATAATCTATTCACATTTTAACCTAAGTATGGAAATTTGATGTATGTTTATGAGATGAATAGTGTAAGTAAATAATTCACAAAATCAAAAGATATTACAATATATCAAGGAAATGAAGGTTGTCGATTATTTCCATAATAATTTATTAAATAAAAATAATTACTTGTGAATAAGCATGACAAATATGTAAATTTAATAAGATTTACAGAAAATGCTGAATTTAAAGTTGAGTAATCTATTGAGTTTAGCACAAATTATGTATATGGATAATTGAGTGATGATGGGTAATATTTGATTACTTGGGATTAGACATAATAGGAAATATAAATAAGGATATTCAAAGAATAATGAGATAATTATTTTATTAAATATAAATCTAAAAGTTAATATTATTTTATTATTTTTTGTCTGAATTTTCGCTAAAAAAAATAAGCCTTGAAACAAATTTGGAGATAATTAAAATCACAATAATCATTTCAACAATATATTTTTGTTTAGATAAATCACAAATTTCTAAATAAAATATTAATTAATTATATTCTTATCTCATCTGTTTGCTTTATCATTTGGTTTGAATCATTTTGATGGTTGACAATATATTGGTTCAGCTTCTATATAAATAATCTTATCATTAGTTTGAATTCAAAAAAGTAATTTTTGCATTATCATTAAGATTATGTTTTTATATCTGTTTACTTTAACATATAAACTAATTGGAGCAAAAAAATTTCGATTAGTAAATGTGATCAATTAGTAAAATAATATTAAGCAGTTTTAATCCATTTATAACTTAAACATCCAAAACCATTCTTAGACTTTTTTTCAGTAAATATAAATTTTGATTTAAAAGTAACATTTTTGGCTCAAAGAATACAACTTTTTTCCTTTAATGACTTCTTGAGTATCTTATTTTTTTATATAAAAACAATATTCTTGATTGTTGAATCTTTTCTGAGACAATGAGATTGGAAGGAAGAATTTGACCAGAGAGAAGCATAGAAATTTACCAGTAATTGCGATCTGAAAGCTTTTTAAACATGAAGAGGCGGTTTCCTTGTTTATCACTGAATATGGGATACAATTTTGGTTGGACTACCAAATGATTAGGGACTTCCATTCTTTGATATATGAGGATAAAAATTGATCTTGTCGTTTAGAAAAAAAGGATCCTTACTTATTTCACAATTTGAAAATTTTTCCAACACTCACTTATGGTGGTTAAAAGCATCTCCACAAAGACTCATAAAAAGAATAAAATTTATAATAATAGATTATTATATAACAATTAAGAATTCAAATTCATGTTCAAATTAATAGATACAATTTTGATTTTTATTTAGGGTTGTTCTTTTCGAAATTAAAAAAAAAATTTTTGGGTTGGATTCTGGGAGGTCTTTGGCATTCTCCACCTCAAAGGAAGTATCCAAATTTATTTCCTGAGCTCTCAAATCATCATTATTTAGAAAAATCCTACTTTCCACTTTCATATAACCCTTACCACAGCGGGATCGTAGGCAGAGAGGATTTTGACCCCCTCCTTAAGCCCAAAGGAATCTCATTTAATATGGTCAGAAAGAGATGTAAAATTGATTTTATTCAGAGATTTTAAGGCACATATGAATATATTACTTATTTGTTATAAGGATGACAGAATGTAAGATAATGCCATAGCCTAAATCCTTCCTTTGCCATAGAGGCTTCAGTTGTCCAAGCTTCACACTTTTGCCAAAGAGGTTTTTCGACCACCATGAAGATGCATCCTCAGAAAAATTATAAGTTATTTTTATTTTTTGATAATTATCTCCTACTATAGTATGATATATAAAAAAACTAAAAATTAATTTCTTTTAAATTTATGCGATTATTTTATTTTTTTAATAACAGCATTTTAGTTCCTTAAAAAGTTACAATTGAATCATTAATTTATATGGTTATTAACTTTAGCAAATTTCAAAAACCTATTTGGTAAGTACCCTAAGTATGATTATTTTCTTATTTAGGAAAAAAGGTTAATGTGATATTTTCTTGATATTAAGCTTCTTATCTAATTTCTTATTTAAAATTAGAACTAATGATTCTTAAATTTTTATTTAAAAATATTTTCATGCTATTTTTGTTAATCGGCAAAATGTTTGAGGATAAAGATTTAGTAAGGACTAAATTATCTACTCCATTAATATAAATATACAATTTTAGTTTTACATTTTTGACAGAAAATTGCAATAATTGTACTCTTCATAATTTAACAAATAATAGGGTACGTTCTCCACAGATTATGGTGAAAATTGTTCGAAGAAGATCCAATCTAAAAAATAATTTTTAAATCAATTTTTGAAAAATTATTTTTTAATGTTCATAATTGTAAATCTCAAATTTATTCAATTTCTATCATAAAAATCTAATAATTGTTTCATCCTAAATTAACTTAATTCTAAATTTATATATAGTATATTTATCTAATTTAGATTGATATAGTTTTCTATATTAAGAATGAAGGGTGCAGGTTTATTTGTAATTTTTATTTATGATTATCATTCCAAATTCCCAAATGAAAATAAAATTTTAGAAAGCAGCGTTTTGTCTGGCTTAAGAATGTAAAAATTCAATACTACACTCTATTATTTGAATTATTTTTGTATTAACCAAAAATGGTTTGATATAAATTTATTTTTTTCTTTTTGTTAGGAAAAAATGATATATAATTAAAAAAGCAAACAAATAAAAATTATTTATTTATAAATGATTTTAATTAGCATAATTAATTGTTTTAAAATTTGCAACAAAAATGTGAATAAATTTTATTGATTTCATTAAAAAGCTAAATTATTTTTATGATAAATTTGGAAGAATTCATCAAAAAAAAACCTGTTTAAATTAATAATTTAACATAATATGATGATATTTATTCAAATTAATTAAATCTTCTGGTATGCCTCTTATATATCAGCCCTTGACTCTTAACCCATTTTGATTTCAAATTCTAAGAAGTAAATAATAAGACATTTTTCGAATACTCAATCATGAAATAAAGCAGATGGTATATAAATGTTAGAGTTTTACAATATGGCAATTGTATTAGAGATCATATTTTTATTTAGGATGTAAAAGATTACTACCTTTGGTGGTGTGTTGGTTGGTGGAAATATATTGTGTAATTATATTTAATATTTTTTGAGATGAAATCTTTTTCGAAACAGACTAAAGGTTCAATAGAGAAGAATCCACTCACAATAAGAATCCGAATAATGGAACATCATCATAACATTCTTCAGAAGTACAAGAAGAAATTTCTCAAAGAATATCTTATATTAAAAATTATATTTGTTTATATATTATAATATCACCAAAATAGTTTTAGATTCCTTTTTAAAAATTACAATTTTTGATAATTATTATCCACAGGGGAAAAAGTTAAAATTGTAAATTTAGCTCTATTTCAAGCAAAGGGGTAAATTTTCACAATTCTTTATGTATGTGTAAGCAGCATTTAAAAGAGTCAAAACTATATAATCACTTAACTTTCAAGAAGATTTTAGCAGAAATTAATATCCAGACAAGAATATTCCTCACAACAGCCTAAATTTTGCTAACCTAAGAAATTTACAGTTAAATAACTACATTAAGAAATTACATAATTTTTGAAGAATCAAACAAATGAGTAAAATTATGCAAATCTAAATTCATCTTATCATCATTTACACTATTTTCCCCTTACTAAAATATTTTTAAGACAAAATATAGAACAAATTTTAGAAGAATATTTAAAAAATTTCAATTACTCTTTTCTTAAAGAAAAAAAAAAGAATAACAAGTTTCGCAACAGCTACAGATCCAATATACTTAATTAAGAATTTTAAGATGTGATCATCCAAATCTAGTAATTATTTATTATATACATTCTTAAAAATAAAAAGTCATTCTATATTATTAAAGAATTAAAGAATGAATATGTAGAATTGAATACTCATTAGCATATTATATCTCAATTATAATCAATTCCAAATCTATATAAAGGCGGTTTTTCAAATTTACAGAAATGCATAAGATACTTATATTCATTTAGCAGTCTATAACCCTATGATAGAGTAAAAGAAATTCAAAATTAAAAATAAAAAAGAAAATGCAGGGCCCTTTTTAAGAGTAGGAAGCTCTAGCTGACATTTTTGATTAAGTAAAAGGTGTAGATCAAAAAATCTTTGGTGTCATATTATAAATATTTCGAAAAGAAAAAGTTTAAGATTGCTTAGGACATCTTTCAAATAATGGGATTTAAATACATTTAGAATAATAAATTATTCAAGGAAAGAACTTAACTAAGGTTGAGAATGAATAGAAATTGTCTGTTATTAGAAGTGACATGAAAATAATTAGGGATGTCTTAAAAAAAATAAAAGATCATGATTTCAATAAGTTAGACTATTCAAATGAAGAATATAAAGAATCTGTAAAGGATCTAATTATAGGAATAAAATATGATATAAAGATCATAAAATTTTTATAATTTTTAGTTAACCTCACATCTATAGATAATACTTTAATAGAATGTGGGTCTAATTCATTACATATATTAGTTTAGATGAAGGCAAACCTTAGAAACCAAAATTTAAAAAATATTAAGATCGAAGATACTTCTTTAGTAGGAGCTAAGCTTGTTTTGTGTAATCTTAGGGAATCCTAATTTAATAATGCTAACATAAGTCTAATATATTTGTATGAAGCATTATAATTTAATTGTAAATTGGTAAACTTAAGAATCCATGAATTAAATAAACTAAATGGTCATACTAGTTCAGTCAAATAGATTTGCTTTTCTCCTGATGGAAATATATTAGCTTCTGGTAGCGATGATAAGTCTATCCGTCTATGGGATGTCAAAACAGGATAATAAAAAGCCTAATTGTATGGTCATCGATATAAAGTTAACTCAGTATGTTTCTCTCCTGATGGCAATACATTAGCTTCTGGTAGTAATGACAACTCTATCTGTTTATGGAATGTTAAGAGTAAAAAAAAATATCCAAATTTGTTGGTTATAAATTACCAGTCTACTCAATCAGATTCTCTCCTAATGGAAATATTATAGCATCTTGTATTTGGGATGAGACTATTCGTTTATGGGATGTCAAAACAGGGTTATTAAAAGTCTAATTAGATGGTCATACTGATCATGTCTACTCAGTCTATTTCTCTCCTGATGGAAATACATTAGCTTCTGGTAGCGATGATAACTCTATCCGTCTATGGGATGTCAAAACAGGATAATAAAAAGCCTAATTAGATGGTCATGATGGTTGTGTCAACTCAGTCTGTTTCTCTCCTGATGGGAATAAATTAGCTTCTGGTAGTACTGACAACTCTATCCGTCTTTGGGATCTTAACACAGGGTAATAAAAAGTCTAATTTATTGGTCATACTGGAACTGTCTACTCAGTCTATTTCTCTCCTGATGGAAAAACATTGGCTTCTGGTAGTGATGATAACTCTATCCGTCTATGGGATGTTAAAACAGGATAATAGAAAGCCAAATTAGATGGTCATACTGGAACTGTCTACTCAGTATGTTTCTCTCCTGACGGAAATAAATTAGCATCGGGTAGTTACGATAAGTCTGTCTGCCTATGGGATGTCACAACAGCATTAGAAATTTTATTCTAGGATAATAGTAATAACGAAATTTTGGAAAATGGCAATATTTCCTTGTTATAAAACAACCCCCCTATGGGTATTAATTATTTTATACTATTTAGTTAACACTAATATTTTGGAAAGTACAATTCAAAAATGAGATATTATTATTATTTCTAGAATATTAAAAATATATAATTAAGGTTGGTTTTTTTTTGTAATGATGTGATTTTGATTCACCCCTTCATTTTATCGAATTTTACCATTTTGGATAATGTAAAAGTCAAATAATTCTAATTTTTTAATAAAGAAAATAGACATATATATATTTGTACTCAATAATCAATATCATTGATTTTCTTCTTTTTTTATTTAGTTTTTAGTTATAAATTTCCTATCCAATTATTCTAATATTAAAGAATTTAATCTCATTTTTAGAGATGAAAAATTAAAATATTTTAACACTATTCATATGTATTTCTAAGAATACCAATTATAATTTCCTTTTTTATTCTTCAATAGATTTGCTTTAAATTAATTAAAACAATTTTGAGTAATTTCTTAATGAATTTAAATAACTTTAAATTTTTCTGGTAGACAAGTTCATCAAAAGAATACAGTTTTTCAAAGCTTATTTATACCTTGATATTCGTTTTTTGTTAAAATTATCTTGTAGGAAGTGAATTATGTAGTTCTTACTCTATAAAATGATGCGTACATTATCTCAATGATTTATTAATTTTTATTATTTATAGATATTTAAAAGTATTGTTGAAAGTTTCTTTTTAATGTAGCAGTAGATTATTTTTTCTTTAAAAATTATAAATAGTGTATATCTAATTTTATCCTTAATGCTAATCCTTTAGGGGACATAATACTTATTGATGATTAATTTATCGTAACAGAATTTTATATTCAGAAATACTTTATATCTATATATAATTAATAAATACTGTTATCGAATTGTTGGCTTTAATATATAACTTTTATAATTATTAAATTTAATGATATTAACTTTTTTTAGTTTAAATTAATTGCTTAAATAATCTAGGATCAACTTTATTTTTTTAATTTGTTGACATATCTTTTTCACTATCTTTGTTATTAAAGATATCTTAACTATTTATGTAGGAAAAAAAACCAACAATTCTAACTAATATTAAATTAAACTTTTCATACCAATCCTTTTAAAATTAATAATAAATTGTGTAAAGCTATCATAATATCCTAAATAATTTAAAAAGAATAATTTTGTTAAAATGCTTTCTTTAAGTAATCATTTAGCGCTTTATTTTAGCCTTTTCGTTATGCTCACTGTTCTCTTCTCTGTAGATTATTCATTAGATATAGTAACATTTAGACTTAAATTCCTCTAAATATTAAATGATAAGAGATTCTATCGAAATATTTCTAAAATGACACCAAATATTTGTTAATTAACATCTTTATCTGAAGTAAAGATGTCAGCTAGAACTTCCTTCTCTTAAAAAGTTTAATTAATTAACGTTTATTTTTAATATTGAATTTCTATTACTCTAATATTAAATACTGCAAATAAAAAATAATAGTATGTAAAGTATTTTTTTACATAAAAAGTAGAATTAGTAAAGATTTGGAGTTGAGGATAATTGATCTATAATTTGCTTTTTGAAAATTCTCTCAGTTTGAATGGTTTGATTTCTTAAAATATCGTATAAATGTATAAGGCCTGAATTTTTATAAAATATTTTTTTCGTTTTTATAACATTTCTTTTAATATAATTCCTATAAAATAGATTTGTTTTTTCCTTTGAAATAAAAACATTTAAAATTAACTACTATGCCTTTAATTAAAGTCTTATTCAGGGTAGTTTTTATGTTTATTGAATGTTTATATGAAAAGAAATATTAAAAAAGATTTAAATAGGAATCAATTTGTCTGAAAAATATTTTCTTGATGGAACTTTAGTAACTGACAGTGAAGATAATTCTGTTGGCTTATGGGATTCAAAGACGGGTAAATAAAAATTAAAATTGCATGGCCATAGTATTTATGTACTAACAGTTTCATTATCCTTTGATGACGCTACATTAGCATTTGGTAAGAAAGTTTTTTTTTCTTTTTAGAGAACTTAATCTTGCAGTAATTTAAACTGAAGTTATTAATGTAGCATTTGGTTCAAAACTAAGAAATTGCTTTATTTATTGGTAGGATTTTAAAATATGATCAGCCAATTTTATAATCCTACCAATAATCTGATAACAGAGTTTGACTTTGTTTCTGACTTATTACATATATAAATTCAAATTTATAATGTTTGCTTGTNTTGTTATTAAAGATATCTTAACTATTTATGTAGGAAAAAAAACCAACAATTCTAACTAATATTAAATTAAACTTTTCATACCAATCCTTTTAAAATTAATAATAAATTGTGTAAAGCTATCATAATATCCTAAATAATTTAAAAAGAATAATTTTGTTAAAATGCTTTCTTTAAGTAATCATTTAGCGCTTTATTTTAGCCTTTTCGTTATGCTCACTGTTCTCTTCTCTGTAGATTATTCATTAGATATAGTAACATTTAGACTTAAATTCCTCTAAATATTAAATGATAAGAGATTCTATCGAAATATTTCTAAAATGACACCAAATATTTGTTAATTAACATCTTTATCTGAAGTAAAGATGTCAGCTAGAACTTCCTTCTCTTAAAAAGTTTAATTAATTAACGTTTATTTTTAATATTGAATTTCTATTACTCTAATATTAAATACTGCAAATAAAAAATAATAGTATGTAAAGTATTTTTTTACATAAAAAGTAGAATTAGTAAAGATTTGGAGTTGAGGATAATTGATCTATAATTTGCTTTTTGAAAATTCTCTCAGTTTGAATGGTTTGATTTCTTAAAATATCGTATAAATGTATATTTTTTCTTTGATTTAGTTTGATATGTGTTCCTTTGAAATTAATTTAAACTTTATAGTCTAAATGTTTATTCCTTTCGACAAATATTCTATCTCTTTTTGTAGATATTATATTCTTAGAGTTCCGGTTACTAAATAAATTAGACATCTCACTAAATAATAAGCTTCATTGATGAGTTGTTTTTATTTGATCTGATGAATCAATATCATAACTGTAAAAAGATTTTATATATTTGAGAAATTCAACATATTACACAATTTGCATGATTATCAATTTTTATTTTGAAATCGAAATAAGCAGCTAAAAAGACTTATATTTCTATTACTATTTATTATTTGAACTAACTTCATTGTTTTTTTTAATGTTTAAAATTTTAATTTTTTTTTCAAATATATTACTCAATCTTGAATTAAATTCTAATTTATCTTTTGAATAAATGAATTTTCATTCAAGAGGATTTTCTTCTTAAGACAATAATTCTATTAAATTCTATTAAATTCATACTTGAAAATAAAAAAGCTTGTTTTATCAGCTTTAATAAAAATTTAACTAAACTCAAATGTGCTGATTTTAAGATAATAATGAATAAAATGTTATTTAAAATCTAAAATAATTGTTATTAATCAAATGCAATATGTATAGTATATTCAATTCAAAGAAATGAAAAAATCACTTTTATGTTTAATCTATAAATTTTAAGATTTTAATTATTTATTCATTTGATTGGTTAGGTATGAAGTAATCTTTTTATTTAACAGTTCTTAGGTTATTCTATTTCGATTTGATTCAAGATAGTTTAAAATGATTAATGAATCATCTGAGCCTATTGACCATATCATATAATATCAAAAAATATTTGGTATTATGGATCTAGAAGTAAATAATCTCTACACTAATGAATTTCAATACATTAATTAGTGAGTATTATCTTTTATTTAAGTTAATTAAAAATTCTGATAAATTCACAAAATTTAAATTTCATTTACAAGAGTTTAAATATCTTCAAAAATTTATTCTTGTAATTTTAAACTATCTATATATGCTGTTTAATTGATAAATTTATTAATTTTTAAAGTTTTTCGATAAAAAAATATTTGAGTTAAAAATTTATTGTTTTTTTATTTAAATTTATTTTCATATTAGCAGCTTCATTTTTTTTTATTTATTTGAAGTTGGTTTTAAGTAAGTTAAAGTTTATTAAATCTTGAGGTTGAAGCAAACTCAAAGATTGTACTCTTTTTTTTAATTAAAAATTAGTAGAGGCTCATTTTCTTCAACCTAATGGAAATAATTTAGTAATCGGAAATCTGAATTAAATTATGTAATTTGTTATGAGGCATCAATATAATGATATTTATGCTTTTAACTTTAGCTTATTTCTATGAGTTTTATAGATATCTGACAACTGATTAATATTTTACTTTCATTTTCATTTAATTAGGGCCCTTAATGATTGGAAAAATGAGTCATCTTGTAGGTTGCTCAATGAAATTCTACAACAATGTTCATGCTTATTTTTAAGAGAGAAATAATATCTAGTAAATCAATCTAATGTGCTAAGCTGCAAATCCAAATATTTTGACTGAAATTAAATAATTTAATACATTTATTATTATTTAATCAATGTTTCAATTATATTAAATAAATTAGAAAACTTATTTAATTAAATATGTAATATAGTGTGTGAGAGGAATTTAATTAAATAACAACCTAAATAATATAATTGGTGAATTACTTTGTTTATTGGTGAAATTTTCTATTTATTCTATTTTCCAATATTAAAATTAGTAAATAGGAATTGCAATAGGTAAACATAAAATATAATTGTAAAATAGTGAAGCTTTAATATGTGAAAATGAAAAATAATTTTATGATAGAAAATTTTTGGAGATGAAGGAGATGTTAAAATGGATTGATTTATATCGCGATTTTAGAATGAAAATAAATAACTTATAAAGGAGAATAAAAATGGTAACAAAGATTTTTGTTAGGAGATACACTTTAAGGATAACAGTTAAAAATAATGTTAAAAAATAGTATTAATAGTTATGAGAGAGGTAGTGATCATATGATGATATCGTTGTTAAAAATAAATGATTAAAATAAATAAGTTAGCAATGCTTTCCTTTTAATGTGAGCATTTCACAAAATTATGATTTTTTACATAGAATCTAAATTAATTCATTCTTAATATATATTAATATTTTTATAAATATACTTTGGTAATCTAGATTAGAATGCTTATAATATATAATAACTTAATAATGGAGTGGTTATGAGAGGAAATATTCCTTTAAATGATTAAGCCTAATAAAAAAACTAAAATATACTTTTTTATTTAATTTTTTAAATAAGTACTCATTTTTGCTTATAACTGAATAACTGAATCTTCTTTTGTCAAAATTTAATACATCATCGTATAATTGTATTTACATTCTGGCTAAATTGAAGTTGAATTTTTTTAATCTTGATTTGCATTTTGATTAGTTTTTTCCACTAGCTCTTTAACATTTGCATGAATACCCTCCTATTAGTATTAGATTTTTATTTCACCTATATTCTATGTCATCCTTTAAGCTTTATAAACGTAACCTTAAATATCTGTTTTACTAAAGAACTTTCAATATTCCTCATCATTCATTAAAACAAAAATCCTTCATCTCCATAAAAATTTCTTAAATTTGAAGTATCTCTTATTGCATCATTATTTTGTATAAACCTAGTTATTTACTAAATTATACTATTTTAATTTTAGGATTATTTGTTGGTAGAATTTTTCTGACAACCATACTTTCCTTTTCATTATCAGTAAATTTGTAAGTGAACTCTATATCTTATCCTGATTCTTTATGTAAATAAAATTTATTGAGAGCTTCATTAAATGCTTCGTGAAAATAGATATTTCCAACAAAAGACATTAATCAGTTTTGAATAGCATAAACTGCATTTACATAATATTAGTTCTTCATTTTTGAAATCAAAATTGATCTCCTTTAAACTATTTTTGACATATTGACAAGGTAATTGAAATACTTTACTCTTCAAAATCCTATTATAATTGATGCGTTTATTATATGAGATGCAATTCAGATCATATTATTAGATCCCATTAATCTTATTTATCAAAATTTTTTTTGAATTTTTTTTATTCGAAGGATATATTTGGCATTCTTTAAACTGAAACTATTCAATTCCATTTCAATATAACTGTGAGAATCCATTTATTGGCATAAATGAAAATAGAGAACTCCACACACTATCTTACATCTACATTTGTCATATTACTTATTAAAATGCATTCTTCTCTAATGTGAAGGAAACTTAATCTTCACTATTTGATTGATTAAATTAGAAAGCTAAAACTCTACAATATAAATATTAGGACAAAATAGTAAATAATTAGGGAATATTTTGTGATTCCTTCTCTGAATTTTTTTTATTTTGGTTCTATATTATATAACTTAGATCCTTATTAAGTGTTTAATTATATTTCTTTCAAATTTTCATGTATAAAATTAAAATTTGATATAATATCATTTTTTAGAGTAATATGGCTTAAAATGGTTACCAATACATTTTATCAACATCATTTTTAGATTGCTTTTATTTTCGTTTAAATATGCAATTTCTAATTCGTATTCAATATTTATCGAAAAATTAAGTAATCTCAAATAAATTGCTTATGATCTAAAATATTCTAATGAATATCTAAACTTAAAAAAAAAATTAAATTAATTATTCCTACACTTTAAGGAACAGTGTTTTTACAGTATCAATATTAATTCCTAAATTGATATTCAGAATAGAATGCTTTGTGAATATCTCAATAATCTTAGATAATTCCTTTATAAATAATCGTGTTGATCCGTTTATTCAGAATTATTAGTTTTGCCCTTTTTATATATAGTTTAATATGCAAACCTAATCAACATATAGTTAGCAAAAAACAGAAGGAATATAACAATATATCAAGTTTTTAGATTGTTCTTGAAGTCGATCTTTTTCTACCTAAAATAATTTCAGCAATTACATAGTCGTGAAAAAATAGTAAAGTGTTATTTTAATTATCCTAAACTAATTTCTATTTGAAAATATACAAATGTTAAATAGGATAAGTCATTTAAGAATATTTCTGGATTGATTTTAATTTTACAATTGAATAGAAGTGCTCAATTGGCAATCCAATTTGCAAATATTACCCTTTTAAAACAGATTCATAATTATTAATATTGCTTGAATATCTATTTTGATTTGACTTATAGTTATCCATTTCAATCAACTAGGAAATTGCATTAAGTGGGATTATTTATTTGATGAGTTTCAGATTCGTTATTTTCTACTTTATTTCATTTTAATTTCAACATAATTTAATGTGTAAACCATATTATTGGTTGAGTATTTTCTTGATCATAAAATTTGGAATTTGACCTGAAAATCCTCATATATTTCTTAAATATAATTTAATTACCTTCAGAATTTATAGAGCTGTTTGATCATCTTATCCATTGCCCAAATAACTCCATAAGTAATAAAACTGATATTAAATAAATACTTTTAATTTCCATTTTATAAATATAAAATTATATCCCTACTTTTACAATACAATAGCTTCACCATAAAATGTAATTTTGAGTATCTCATCTTTAAAAGAAATGAAGTAGGGCTGACTTGCGACAAAAATATTATTGCGTTACCTTTTTAAAAATTTCCTCATTGTAATATTGAATTTTATCCCTTTTTATCAATTTTAATCAGTTTATCAGTTTCTCACATATTCTGCTTTTAAAAACTATGATATTAATATTTTAAATGATACTTCTTAAGTTATTTTTTTTATTCATCTAGAGAATTTCATTCGATATAATATCATTTTATTAATTACTGTGATAAATTTTCTTATCTAAGAAAATACATTTACCAATTAAATCTACATATATTAGAAACTTTATAATTAATTCTTTTTATTAATATCACTCCATAATTTCTTGTAAATAACGAAAATCACCAATAATTGATTAAATTTAAGTAAATACAATAATTTTATAATATATAAAGATATTGAATATTACATATAATTTAAATATTCTATCATATTTCATAATTTGTATTTTATTATATTCATTATTCCTTATACTTTCTTATTTAGATTTCTTTAGATCCATGATCCCAAGTGATCAAATACTCTCCATCATCACTTAATTGTCCATAAAGAGTATCACTACCAAATTAAATAGATTATTAAATAATAAAGTCACCATTTTGTTTCTTTCTCATTAAATTCACATTCTTGCCATTCTTATTCACAAGTAGGCATTTTGACTTTGTGTATTATTATGGAAATAAACAATCGCAATCACTTGAATCACACTTTACTGCAATTTGTTTAATTTTGTTATACTATTTATTATTAGTATCCAATTCATATATATACATTTAATCTTTACATCTAGGTTAGAATGTAAATAAGTTATCATTAATAAAACATAATCGATATCCATATTAATCAACTTTTATCTCTTATGTAACACTCCACTATTTATCCAACTTAGACTATTCTATTATTAATATTTAAGAATCTTCAGAACAAGATATCAATTTATTTTATTACTCATTTAAACTTAATGAATATACATAATTAGTATGATCACTTATGGTTTATTAACATATCCATGAATTCTATTTCATCCAAAATTTGATTGTATTATCACAACTACCTGATATTATTAAATCATCAGTATTATTTATCAATAAACAATATATACAATTTGAATGTCCATTTAATATTTATTAACAATTCCATTAATTATTTCCAATCACCTACCATATTATAATTAAATTGTCTCTACTTCCAGATACAAAATTATTTGTCTTTTTCATAAAATTTAAAGTAAGCACATTATCTGTATGCTTACTCAACATTTAGACTTGATTCAATTTTCCTTATTGATTTTCAAATACTTTAATATCCTTTCTACATCCAGCTAAAACAAAAGATTAATCTTTATTAAATGCAAAAGCTTTACACCAATCAACCTTTATTGAGTTTTAATTCATGAGCTCAAAGGTGAATTGGTTTGAATTTTCTTTAAAATAACTTAGTCTTTATGGCTATTCTAATTTTGATTGTTTTAAGTCAAAATTTAAAAATTACTAATTACACTTTTCCTTTTAATTTTTTTAATTCTTTATGTTTTTTAATATTTAATCTATAATCTATTTGATTTATTCGATAGATTATTTAAGTTGTTTAAATAATATTTCCTCACAACCTTCCAATTAACATAAGCCCTTTATCATGTTATCTATCTATGAAATTCCTATTTCTGAGAATTATTATATATTAAAGTTCAAATAAGGAATCAACTAATTTAGAAGAGAATCAAGAGATAATTTACACTCTTAAACATTCTTTTATACATTTTGAGCATTAATGATTCTTTGCTAAATCCATTCATTAAAAAGTTCAAAATATGTTAATTTGTCAAGATTTTGACTATGTTGAGGCAAGCAATAGTGACAATAAGGCCTCTAATTTGGGCATGTGCTATTTATGCAAAATCCCATTATTTATTGATTACGATGATCAGCTTAGGTACATCTAATCTACATTTCCTATTTCTATTAAAATTATTATTTAAATAGCAAATAATTTTTGATCAATATAAATATCTAAATTTCAATAATAGAATTTAGATTAAAACAATTATATAGAAATAATAACCAAATATGTGATTTATTAAAAAAGACAGAAGAGTTAAATTACCATAAATTTGAATAGGCAGACATAAAATAGTATAAATAATATTCAGGCTAATACTTAAAGAAAACCCTATAATTAAACCTTAACGAAAAAATGATAATAATAATTGCTGTGATTTATCAGAAAGGGAAAAAGGAATTTATCTATTTAAATTCTTTGAAAAAGAATTGCCTTTTAAAATCGCAATGATTAAAATGAGTACAATTAATTTTATATTAAAAAGCATTTGGTTGGTTTCAATAACTAAACTACTTTTTTTTAATTTAATGCCAGAAATTATGGAAATAGTTTTACCTCAAAAAAAGATTGCATCATGGCCCCATTGTAATAAAGACTTAAACGAAAACATAAGTCCAATCAAAATTTCAACCTAATTGATTGTTTTGTAATATAAATAAGAATGATTGAATGAATCAAATCTCTTTAAAAGCTGCCTAAAATAATCAGTTTTATAGTAAATAACAAATTATAATGTAACTTCTATAAAGAAGGATATTTTATGGAAAGCAGTATGTTTTAACTTTTTAATAATATTAAAAAAGTATATTGATGCTCATGAATTCTCATATTTATATTATTGTTTTGATAAGTTAAAATATTATTTATAAAATCATTATTTAATTATTATAAAATATCTGAAATTAATCTAAATAATACATAATATTCTCCAATTTAGAGGAGTAATTAAAATATATATTGATAGGAAAAGAGTTATCTTAAGCAATTATTATTGGAAATTTCAGAGTCTGATCGTAG
>CAJJDO010000099.1:373074-396794 GCA_905183005.1 Paramecium pentaurelia
AGATAAGAATAAATTTAGTAAGAATCAAAATATCCTAGATGATATAATAAGAATTCAGTTTATAGTTTTCGTTAAGCAATTATTTCATACTTTCTTTTAGCCTCTTCATAGCTCACTTTGGTAGAGTATTTTTTTAAATGAAGTATCATTTAATTTCAATTAATATAAATATTAATTGATAACAGTTTTTATGACACTTCAATAAATATTTGTGACACTAAACTCAAAATTTTTATAATATTCAAATAAATAAATGATGTGTATTTATAACTGAAAATGAAAAAAAACTTTTAAAAATAAGAACTTACCTAGCTTGAAAGTGAGATGAAAAGTAGAATCTGATAAAGAAATAATAAAAGTAAATATTAGATATTGATTGTAATTTTATTTCAATTTTGTTGATAAATTATCAAAATCACTTTTACTTAAAGCCATCTAACAAGTAACTTCCTTTTTGTTTGAATAATGTCTTTAAATCAATACCAGATTAATTTATAAATTCTCCTTTCAGAATTAAAGCTCCTTTAGCTTGAAATTATACCTTTTGGGATATAAGGAGTGTAGTTATGTAATTAAAAACTAAAATTATAAAAATATCAATAATACCTTCTAAAGTAGGATTAGTTTATGAGTTTGGTATCTTAAATTATATTAATAGATCTTTGTAAATTTCATTAGAGGATTAAATTTCTGATCCTGTTTTGACATCCCAAAGACGGATAGAGTCATCATAAATACCATAAACGAATTTATTTCCATCATGAGAAAAACAGACTGAGTAGACAGTGCTAGTATGACCATCTAATTAAACTTTTTAATATCCTGTTTTGATATCCCATAGTCGGATAGACTAATCTACACTACCAGAAGCTAATGTATTTCCATCAGGAGAAAAACAGACTGACATTACATAATGTTCATGACCATCTAATTTGGCTTTTTATTATCCTGTTTTGACATCCCAAAGACGGATAGAGTTATCATAACTACCAGAAGCTAAAGTATTTCCATCAGGAGAGAAACAGACTGACATTACATAATGCTTATGACCATCTAATTTGGCTTTTTATTATCCTGTTTTGACATCCCAAAGACAGATAGAGTTATCATAACTACCAGAAGCTAATGTGTTTCCATCAGGAGAGAAACAAACAGAGTAGACAATGCTAATATGACTATCTAATTTTGCTTTTTATTATCCTGTTTTGACATCCCAAAGACGGATAGAGTTATCATTACTACCACAAGCTAATGTATTTCCATCAGGAGAAAAACAGATTGACATTACATAATGTTCATTACCATCTAATTTGGCTTTTTATTATCCTGTTTTGACATCCCAAAGACGAATAGAGTTATCTTCTAATTCATAAGAATTTCCTCTTCCACCTGCAGATGCTAATGTATTTCCATCAGGAGAGAAACAGACTGATTAGACAGTGTTAGTATGACCATCTAATTTGGCTTTTAAGTATCCTGTTTAGACATCCCAAAGATGGATAGACTTATGAAAACCACCAGAAGCTAATGTATTTCCATCAGGAGAGAAACAGATAGAGTAGACAATGCTAATATGACCATCTAATTTTGCTTTTTATTATCCTGTTTTGACATCCCAGAAAAAAATATCTCGATAACTACCAGAAGCTAATATATGTCCATCAGGAGAGAAACAAACTGAGAAGACAGTACTAGTATGACCATCTAATTTGGCTTTTAATTATTCTATTTAGACATCCCAAAAACGGATAGAATTATCACTACTACCAGAAGCTAAAGTATTTCCATCATGATGGAAACAGACTGAGTAGACATATCCACAATGACCATCTAATTTGGCTTTTTATTTTCCTGTTTTGACATCCCATAGACGGATAGATTTATCACTACTACCAGAAGCTAATGTATTTCCATCATGAGAGAAACAAACTGAACTGATATAAGAAGTATGACCATTTAATTTAACTTTTTATTATCCTGTTTTGACATCCGATAGACGGATAGATAAATCGCCACTGCCAAAAGCTAATGTATTTCCATTAGGAGAGAAACATACTGAGGTGACGCTAGTCTCGTCATCCAATTTGAATATTTTTTTCTTACTCTTCGCATCCCATAAGCGCAGAGATTAATCTTCACTACCAGAGGCTATTATAATTCCATCAGGAGAGAAACAGACTGATTTAACATTTCCAGTATGACCATCCAATTTGGCTTTTGATTATCCTGTTTTGACATCCCAAAGACGGATAGACTTATCAAAACTACCAGAGGCTAATGTATTTCCATCAGGAGAGAAACATACTGAGTAGACATCATTAGTATGACCATCTAATTTTGCTTTTTATTATCCTGTTTTGACATTCCATAAACGGATAGACTTATCTCTACTTCCAGAAGCTAATGTTTTTCCATCAGGAGAGAAACATACTGAGTAGACATCATTAGTATGACCATCTATTTTTGCTTTTTATTATCCTGTTTTGACATCCCAAAGACGGATAGACATATCAAAACTACCAGAGGCTAATGTATTTCGATTAGGTGATATGCAGACTGATTTGACGCCATCACTATGACCATCTAATTTATTCAATTCATGGATCTTAATATTCTTCCATTTACAATTGAATAATATAGCGCCATTCAGATTTATTCCACTTATGTTGACATTATTGAACTATGATCCACTAAAATTGCACCTTACAAAATTTGCTCCTACTAAAGAAGTATTTTAGATCTTAATATTTTCAAAATTTTTGTTTCTGAGGTCCACCTTCATCTAAACTAATACATGTAATGAATTAGACCCACATTAAACCAACTTTTCATCAATGGATGTGAGGTGAACTAAAAATAAAAGAAATTTAATGATCCTTCTATTATCCTTGATGCTTTTGATAATACTTAATGTAGATTCTTCATTTTCTTCAGAGGAAAAGTCTTTATAATTGAAGTCATGATCCTTTAATTTTTTTATGCCAGCTGTAATTAATTTCATGTCATTTCCAATAACAGACAATTATTATTATTTATCAATTTAGCTGTTATTCTCTACTTGTTATAAGATTTATGATTCTAAATACTTTTGATTTCCATTATTAGAAAGATATCTAATACAATCTTAAGCTTTATCTTTTAGAAGCATTTCTAATACGACACCTAAGATTTATTCATCTACATCCTTAACTTAACTAAATATGTAAGCAATGGCTTCCTAAACTTAAAAAGAGCCTTGCATTTTCTTATTAATTTTAATATTGAATTTCTATGACTCTAATTTTCAGTTATATACTGCAAAATCAATACAATATTTTATGTATTTTTCTACAATAGTAGTTTGGACTTTTTTTCATTGATGTAAAATATGCTATTGATAGATCATTTCAACATATGAATTGCTTTCTTCTTAAATAATATGGAATAATTATTTTTAATGAATAATTTAATTTCTACAAAAAATTGATTTCTATGATAATGATTTTTTCTTCAAAATCATTACTTTCTGAAATCTTGTCCTCTTTTTATTTGTCATAATGTCCTTTTTCATGAGAGAATATCAAAAAAATGCACTTGAATATTAATGTAATTAAAAATGTTCTATTACTATGAAAATTTTAGAGAGGTATTTTAATAGATTTTTGAAAATCTCATTATTTATATTTGATAACAACTTGGGTAAATAACCTAACAAGAAAAAGGGCTTACACAATTTCGAATTATTACTCAGATTAATAATAATGATTTCTCTATTTATTTTCCAGAATACTTATCTTCTCATATCTATGACCTCCAATATAATATGGGGGGTTTGGCTGCCCTTGTTTAAATAGAGGGATCTTTATAGTCTAAAGTAGAGAATGATGTGAAGAGGATATTCTTAAGTAATCTCATACAAATCAGTAGTAAATAACCTTAATTTTAAAGCAACTCAAATTCACGACATTAATAATCAATGGATTATTTGAGGAATTCTCAAAATTAATAATCAAATCTGAATGCCAAAAATAAAATTTCTCTAAACCTTATTAAAGTTAATGAATAATTGATCAATTATAATTTTTTAATCATTAACGTAAACATATATAGATCTTTCATTTTTTAGATATGAAAAATTAAAATATTTTAACACTATCCATAATTTTTTGGGTAATTTCTTAGTGAATTAATTTAAATTTAAAGATGAGTTTATCTAAAGAATATAGTTTTAATAACTTAAGAAGTGTTCAGGGATATTTTTGTATATATAGTATTTAATATAGTGAAAATCCTCTTGAAAGTAACATTGATTATACATCAACTCAGGGATTTATAATTGTTTATAATTTGGTAGATGTAAAAATTTAAGTTTTGAGCTAAAGTTATTGTTCATTATTAATTATTTAGATGAAATTCTTATAAAAGAATTAGATGAATTAGTCAATAAATTTTAAATACGATTAAAATTATTAATTGAAATATAACTTAAAGCTGAAGTAATATATAATAAAGTAACTGGTTACTTTAGAGCATTTTCAAAATATATATGCATAAAGTTATTATAATATTTAAAATTTTCCATTAAAACATCACTTTTTTTATCTGAAATAATGGTTAATAATTTAAAGATTAAACTTAACTAAGTAATTATTATTTGAAGAATGGATAAACAAATTATGTATAAAAGATTTCCATAAAATTCAATATTGTTTATGAATATTGAACCAAAGTTATAATTTTGATTTACCTGAAACTATTTCTATCAGTGATTCATCAACGCAGGATTATTTTATAATTTTGCATTTTTCTATTTAAATTTTATCAAACCCCATCATTAAAATTAATTGATTTTATAGATTTTATCGTTATAAACAATTCTTTGAAACAAAGACCTTTTAATAAACCTTTTAATTCTCAAAATGAAATTGTTTAGTGTTATATCTTCATTATCATAAAGATTTAAAATAATTATTTCTTAGTTATTGCTAATAATAAAGTTATTTAAACTTAATGTTTTACTGTTAATATTAAATATTTAACTTTATTAATTTTTTTTAATTGATCTAATGTTTTATAAGATTTGAACAGATGTAATAGAAATTAACAATTTATTTGAATAAGAATTTGAAAATATATGAAATTAATTAATACTTTGAAGTACATTATTTTCTACAATAAGTTCAAAAATAGAACATTAAGTGATTTTGTCGATTATTATTTCAATTGTTTATAAGAATTGGGATTCAATAAATATATTTTCTTTAATTTGAATGTAATGAGCAGATAAACTATAACTAAATCCAAATATTATTGAATTTTCTATTCTATTTATATCCAATATAACATTAGTTAAGACTATATTAATTAATAATTTATGAGCAAAAAGGAAATATGAAAGTTGAAAATAATTGTTTTTAATTACAATATTTTTCATCTAGAATGTTGTTACTTTAATGTAATATAAATAAAAAGTAAAAAGATAAGCATTTTAGTATACATATGAATCTAAAGTTAAATTTAGAATTCGAATATTTTATAATCTTTTTTAAAATTAGAAAAATTAGGAATATATAAATGTACAATTTACAATATATAAGGTATCAATAGTCATTTATCCTTGTAATTATAATAGTTAAAAATTAAATAATGAAGAATTTTTAATAATTGTATTTATAATTGAAAAGTATTATAAATTGATTTAGCCAAATTATTCAGCATAAAATAAAAATATAACATTANTTTCCATTAAAACATCACTTTTTTTATCTGAAATAATGGTTAATAATTTAAAGATTAAACTTAACTAAGTAATTATTATTTGAAGAATGGATAAACAAATTATGTATAAAAGATTTCCATAAAATTCAATATTGTTTATGAATATTGAACCAAAGTTATAATTTTGATTTACCTGAAACTATTTCTATCAGTGATTCATCAACGCAGGATTATTTTATAATTTTGCATTTTTCTATTTAAATTTTATCAAACCCCATCATTAAAATTAATTGATTTTATAGATTTTATCGTTATAAACAATTCTTTGAAACAAAGACCTTTTAATAAACCTTTTAATTCTCAAAATGAAATTGTTTAGTGTTATATCTTCATTATCATAAAGATTTAAAATAATTATTTCTTAGTTATTGCTAATAATAAAGTTATTTAAACTTAATGTTTTACTGTTAATATTAAATATTTAACTTTATTAATTTTTTTTAATTGATCTAATGTTTTATAAGATTTGAACAGATGTAATAGAAATTAACAATTTATTTGAATAAGAATTTGAAAATATATGAAATTAATTAATACTTTGAAGTACATTATTTTCTACAATAAGTTCAAAAATAGAACATTAAGTGATTTTGTCGATTATTATTTCAATTGTTTATAAGAATTGGGATTCAATAAATATATTTTCTTTAATTTGAATGTAATGAGCAGATAAACTATAACTAAATCCAAATATTATTGAATTTTCTATTCTATTTATATCCAATATAACATTAGTTAAGACTATATTAATTAATAATTTATGAGCAAAAAGGAAATATGAAAGTTGAAAATAATTGTTTTTAATTACAATATTTTTCATCTAGAATGTTGTTACTTTAATGTAATATAAATAAAAAGTAAAAAGATAAGCATTTTAGTATACATATGAATCTAAAGTTAAATTTAGAATTCGAATATTTTATAATCTTTTTTAAAATTAGAAAAATTAGGAATATATAAATGTACAATTTACAATATATAAGGTATCAATAGTCATTTATCCTTGTAATTATAATAGTTAAAAATTAAATAATGAAGAATTTTTAATAATTGTATTTATAATTGAAAAGTATTATAAATTGATTTAGCCAAATTATTCAGCATAAAATAAAAATATAACATTAAAGATGCTACTATTCATTATTGCACAATCAATTAATGATAAATCAACATCATTATGAATATTCAATAATTCAATATTGTGCTACAAATGTTCTTGAAATATAAAACTAAAATTAATAAAAGTTACCCTAAAGTAATCTTCAATATTATTAAATTTATAAAAACAAGAAAGAATGGATTAAAATAGTTAACTATGATATTTATATTGCTTAGTGTAAAGATGTCTACTTTTATTGATGCCTTACTTTTCAATGTTGGAACTATTTAACAAAAATCCTCTTTGAAATCAAATTATAAGTAACAATTAAGTGTATTTATTCCAATGTGATTAAAATATTCTGTATTGATATTGTAAAATGAAGAGTTGTTGGAAATCTGTGGAAAAAGAAATTATTTACATAAAATTCTAATTCAAATTCGCGATGGCAAATACCATCAAAAAAATATTAAGTTATTTTTTGGTAAAGATCATGAAAAACAAAAGGATACTTAATAGGTAAAATACATTATTATATATGAATAAAATTTATTCATTCATTTAAAATAAAGGATTAATAGTGTAAATATATATAATATTTGAATATACTTTAATCTCTTCAAGAGAACGTGCTCTACAAATCTAGCAAAGTCGAGGACATTCAGGACAATAAAGTCCATTTTAGATTTTTATCTAATCACCCAAATAGTTTAATGTACATAGTTCACAAATATACTATTAATCATCATTTTTGCATTACAGACATGAACTTCCACATTTGTTAATATATATTTCTAGATAATCTGAACCTTTCTTAAATTAATATATTAATAAAGAGGCTTAAATTTATTAATCCCACATATGTTGAAAATAATTAATTTAAAATTCTTCATTCATGTATAATGTATATATTTAACAATTTAAAATTTAATCATCACAATTATTAATTGTTCTTGATACTTTAAAATTATTCAAGGTAGATATTAAACATGTTTCTTCTAATTATTTTAGATATGATGTTAAACAATATTATATTCTTGGTATCTAATTAACACATAATCAAACATATAACCATCTTAAAATTACAGAAAAACAATTTTAATTAACTACAAATCCTCACCAACAATATCTAAATCATATGTAGTAAGTGCACTATTTTTCTCATAACCATAATAATTATATTCAAAACAGAATAAGCTATAATTAATAGGGCATATCTTACATAATCTAGTATGAATTGCAAAATAAGGTTTGACAAGATTAATAAATAAGCGTAATTTGTTTGTTATAGTTACATAATCCATTAACTATAATAAAATTTTCTTATCATTTCAAACAAACTATTCCATCCATATCAATGCCACATTTATCACAATAATTAATATTACAAATTGTACATTTTTATTCTTCATAAAAATCTATTAAAGTAATACAAAATGATTAAAACCTCATAGTTTATTATACAAACAGTGTGTAAATGGTATCTTCATATTACAATTCTTGTGAACTACTCAGGGATATAAAACTCTCACGAATTATTAGATCAGATCCATCATAATAATACTAAAATGAATGAGAGTAAATAATAGGATTTTGATTCTACAAAGATATTGGAAAATAAATATATTTTTACACATATCGCTTGAGAAGTCCAATCCTTTCCTTATGAAAAAAATTCAAAACATGTAATCAAATCATCTATTACTCTAGAAAGACTATGATGAATTATTGAATAATATACCATCTTTCACAATATCCTTCTAATTCAAAATAACCTGCTTTACTTTAATTATTCAATTTAATATATATTTATATATTTGATTATTTATTATTCTTTGGTGAATTAATTTAATATAATTATTTTCTATTGAATATCCAAAAATAATTGTTTGGTAGAAACCAATCATATCCAAAGTTAAGTTGCTTCATTTCATTTTTATAAAGAATCAATATAGTTGAGATTATTTAATATCACTAGTATTTCTTGATTACCAAAAAATATTTAGTTTATGATTTGAAACAATTAAGATTGTAAATCCATTTTCAATCTAAAGAAATAAAAATTTTGACAAAAAGCTTATCTCTTTAATAATTAATTAATATAAATTTTTTTTATTTTAGATAACAAAATCAAAAATCAACATTTCTTTATTTTATTTATTCTCAACTACAATTCAAAAGAAAATTAAAAAGATAGACAATATAAATAAGTCTTTAATATTGATCAGTTCAAAAATTTGGAGGTATCAAAATAATATTAACATAAATTTATTATATAAATAATATGACTGATATTCAATTTAAATATTAGTATCATCTCAAAATATAGCATATAATTTAAGTTTATAATCCACTCATTATCATAGTGAATATAAATTAATCATATAATTTAGAGATTTCATAATTATCATTAGGTTATGAATTAATTCTATAAGATATTTCTTTAGGATTTCCCCTCAAAAGGTCGAATATTTTGATTTAATAATGATTAATTTGATTTTCAATTTTTAAAAATGAATTTTTATAAACTCCAAATTCATTATAAGATATATTACCAGAATCTCCATAAAGATTCTTTATTCTTCTTAATAATTTTCCACTATGTAATAATCTAACAGAATATTCTGTTTCATGAATATTTTCTTATTCAATTATAATACAATTTTTAAAAATGATTAATTATGTTAGAAAATCAGTTTATTTTTTTCTTTATTTAATAATTTTACAATTTTCAAGATAAATTATATATTGGTATAACTCTGTACTTATTAAGGCAAACTTCTATAAAAATGATTTGAAATATAGAATGAAATTAAAATTGAATTTAAGGTATATTTCTTTTTCCTATTTCTAATTGATCTATTCTACATTGATATGAAATATTTTCTTATCTTTATTTAAATAATAACTATTAATTGTATCCATCTAACAAATCAAATATGTATCTTCTACATTGTTAAAGATGAATTCTTTCTATTATTATATATCTATTATTAAATAACCATCCCAACATCCTTAACATATTAAAAAATTTGAATCTTGAGAAAAATGAAAGTTTATATTTAGAAATCCTCTTTATAATAAACTACTTTCAAAAACAACTCTGTTTGATTTCACTTCATATAATTTTATTCTTAAATCACTTTTTTATCTCCTTTTAATTCTCCCTGATATATTATTCTATTTTCTGATTTTCTCTTCAAAAATGGCTAAATATTAAAGATCATACGATAATCCAAAATCAAATATGTGAAAAAAATCATCAAAGTTATCATACTATCTCTCATTTGATTGATATTATCCTTCTATTTGATTATCTTAAATTTCTTCATTATTAACCTCATATTTCCACATAACAATAGCATCCAATGTTCTTTTTCTTAATTCCATATTATATATATACTAAGTTAATAATATATTTATTATTTAAAATAATATATACTAAATATATTAAACACAATAATAGAGAAATTAAATGTTTTTTATTCATTACTTTAATTGATTTGAAATTTATTGTTTTCTTTATAAAATTGGATATAATATTTAAAATTATGATTTTATGAGTTAAAATTTATTTGAAGTTTATCTATTTAACCTGAAACATATAATTAAACAAAATCTCTAACTTGAATGTCTAATCTATTTGTAAATTTAAGAGTGTAAATGAACCAAATAAGAATATTAACATTAAAATAACAATTTTTACTAAATTCTCATCTTTTATTATTAAAGAATAAATTAAATAAATAAAAATTATATCGTTTTAACTAACAATAAGTGTATATCTAATTTCTTATAAAAACTTCTAGAATATATTAATAATTATATTAATATTCTTTAAAGTTATCCTGTAAATTTAATATATATAAATTACATTAATAAAAAAAAATTAATATAATTTTACTATTGAAATACTAATCTTATTCGGGTTTATATTGTATAATTTGAAAATCTATTATTAAATAGAAATAAAATTAAATATAACTCATTTTTTTAATTTTCTATATCATTGTTAAATTATCAAAGAGAGAAAGATAAATTATATTTAGATTATAAACATTTCTGATTAATTTAAATAAGCTTATATTATTAAACATATTATAAGATATCAATAAATACTTTTTTATATCAAAATCAAAACACTATATTTAGAGTCAAAATCTAAATTTAAAAATTAAATATCTTTATAATAATTAAACCTAATATTATTTTATTGTTTCACAATATATTTCTAAAAAATAACTTTAAAGCTCATCTTACCAATTTCAATTAACTTTCAGAAATTATTATGATATTTTGTCTAATGGTATTATTTAAATAATCTTATAAAATGATTCCTCTTATATATGTAATAAACTATCCATATAACCAATATAATAATGTATAAATGTGAATTAAATATTTTATATTTTCATTTCTTTTTTTATTACAAATGGGTAATTAAAAATCAACATATAAGTGGTATAATTCTGAAAAATCAGATTTCTCAAATGTACTTGCAATAAACCATGATAACTCTGTACTTGTAGTAGGTATTAGAGAAGAAATCTAAATTTTCAAAATTTTGCATAACAAAGAATACAATGTTGAAATTTAACTGAATAAGAGGAAGAGGAACTTTTTGCAAGTGAAAGAAAAGCCTTAAGAAAACTTTTGATTTGTGATAGGAATATTTGCTAAGTCACAACTCTTTAATTTTAAAAATCTTAGACATGCAAATTTCTTTCTCTCTGGTTCAGAACATTTGATAAATATTTGGGCCCCAGATGATTAATTGATGCCATATTGTTGGTAATCAAAATATAAAATTGAATGGACCTAATCTATAATAAATTGTGTCATCATTCACCCAAATGAAAACCTTAGTATTAGAGGTGATAATGAAAATGTGAAATTTTGGTAATTACAAGAGTAGTATGTTTGTTAATAGATCATAAATGAACATAAAATGCCTATAATTGGTTTATCAATAAGCCCAGATGGAAGAAAAATAATTTCAATTGGAGCAGATAAAAATCTTTAAGTAATGGCAGATTCAGAAAAGAAATTTGGTAAATCCTTTTGAAGATTTAATTTAATGAATTATCTACTTCGGATTTGTTTTATCACTAATTAGATTTTTACTTTTCAATCATCTAAATCATATAAAGGAACTCAAAATTTATTGATATTCAAAATGGATATGAATTAGAAATTTTAGATTGCCAAAAATATATCTTTATAAGGAAAGGGTCAACATGATTTAGGGGATTGCCAACCAATTTATGTTACTTCTAAGCAAATATTAATTATCAAAAATGGTTATTTCATAAATATTATAAGATTTATTCTATACAATCCTTAATTTAAAGGATTAGATGGGGAATTCAACTATTAGTTAGAATAATCAATTATTTTTGGTTATGATTGTGTATATGGAACAATTAGTCATGATGGGCAATTCTTAATTACTTGGGATTATAGATCTCATACGACTTAAATAAAAAATATTATCAGAAGATTGATCAATAAATTAGAGCAAGTTTTATTAAAAATAATATTCATTATTAATTATAAAGAAATATTTTTATTATTTTATATTATAAAAATAATAAATTTGATTTATTTTATCAAATAATCATTTATTCAACACAAAATATTGCTAACTGCTGCAACATAATTATAGATTACAACTAAATTAATAAAGTGATTAATCAGTATAACTTGTTGATAAATATCAAGGAAAATAAGATATTTTAATTAATGACATTTATAAGAACTGAAGAAATGAATTTGTCAATAATTATAATAATAGGACCAATTTTAATTATAAATCTCATTTGATAGTAATTCTGCATCAACTGTAGTTCTATATTGAGCTTCTAATTTAGTCTTCGATAAAGTGTATATATCAAATAAGACATCTAATCTATGCTAAAAATATTTCAATTATATCTAAAATTACTTTAATTGCATAATAAATCATTATATGCCTTTTATTTTATTCTAAATTCAGCTTAATTTAGAAGGATATGTAATTTTTAGGCTAATATTTGATGGAAAAGGTGATTCCTTTCATGTTCATCTAAATAACAAATTAAATGGCAGATTCAATACTGGTTTAGACTTAATCATTTAAGATATTGCAATAATAGTAATGAGTAATTTCTAAAATTTTTTGAATTGCTTTTAAACATTCACATCATATTATTATTACTTGTTCAAATAACTTTTTTAAATATAAGTAATAAATTAATATTTTTTGTTATTGAATAATCTTTCAAACTTATAATTAGGACTCAAATAAATTATGTATTATTATAATTGATTATTCTGTTTAACAATTAATAGATTATGATTCACATTTAACAAATACCTTACATAGCAAAAGTATTAATTGTAAAAATTTTAATATAATTCTAAAATTTATTGATGAGATCATAAATTTTATATCAAATAATATGGCACTCTCACCTAATATCTTTATAAATTTATTAACAATAATAATTAGACTAGGTTTAATAATTATGCCAATTTTGATTATTCTTATGTCTCAAAATAATTACCAAATAAAAAAATAAAATTAAAGAAAGTAAATTGTGGTAAATCCACTTTAAAATTTTCATCCTCTAAACTTCTGGCTATGACCCAAAAAAGGTCACTTTTAAGCTTGGGAATCAAAAGGAAGGTCCTTATAACCCCGATTAGTAGTTTGGGGTGCCTCGAATAGGTACCTCATAATTAAATGATAATACTCATTCTTCCACCCAAACCCAAAACCCAAACCCAAACCCAAACCCAAACCCAACCCCAAACCCAAACCCAACCCCAAACCCAAACCCAACCCCAAATAAGTGACTCATCTCTGTATTCAGAAATTAATTGAAATATAGGAAACACTTGATACAGATTTTATTAAAAGAGGACCTAGGAATATCTTCCTATAATATGATGAAGATTAACTAAAATTTTTTCAAAAAAATCGTAAGGCTCTATCTTATGATTTGACTAAATTAAAAATTCTAGTAAATTACCTAACGAAAACAAAAGGAAAACTTGAATAGAATATTGAGGAACTTCTTGAGTTTGACTTCTTATTCTCTATGAGATTAGTTCCACTAAAGAAGGCTCATCCTAATCTACCAATAATTGATGAATTTAGGCCTATAATGGCAAATACTAAACTCTATATAAACAGGCAACACTTAGTACCTGTTATACGTTTTGGTGAAGTTCTTCTTAGTAGTAAAAATGAAGTGCAGGAGAAAAGCTTCTTCTAATTTAAAGCAATAAGGTTCTGATAATAAGAATCTAAATCTAAAGATCCCATAACAGAGACTTTTCTTCTTTGCTCTTATTTATAGAGTCCCATAAAAGTTTAACACCGATAAATTACATAAGATATCTCAAACAATAGTTGATTAATATACTATTATAATTATTCTAAGGTTTTCTACTTACCAGCTTCAAACATTAGGATTTTACCTTTTACCGCACCCTTTTCAAAAATATTTCTTAATATTGCTCTCAAGGTCAACATTCAATAATTATTCATTATGAGAGAAAGGAATTATCTCCTCCTTTTGGTAGGAATTTTCTTCACTTAAGAAATTTAAATTCTGAGATTTTGAGTTGCATAAGGTTTATATCTAATTTTGTTTTATTTATAAAAATCTTGCAGGTAGGAAAAAGTACTAAGCAAGGAGAGATAGAATAGAATAACACCTTGCACAGATAATAATGATTAAATCATTGTTGATCTAATGTCCTTCTGTCCAATATTACTTAATTAGTTTGTAACAATTTCTACCCAAGATTCCTAATTAGACAGTCAAGCCCAAAGAAATATTTAAAGTGTTCAACATAAGTAAGCCTTTAATCCTTAATAAATCAATTAGTGGGGATAAATCTGTGAAGTAGCAGCTCCATTAACTAAATTGACAAGATTATTATCTTCAAAAGCTTCTAGAACCTCCACTTAATTATCTACTCCTATAAGGAGAATAAGATTTATTAATTTTCACATAAAAAAAGTTACTTTTGCTAAAACATAGCTCTATTTTTTATTACTATTCTATTGAATATTTGTTATATAATCAGCTTAGAGGAAATTTAAATTAAATATAAAGTGTTTTATATAAGATAGAACAGTAAATTTTAGTTTGTTAGGTGATTTGAATTATTGTTTACCTTTTGAACTTATTAAATCTTATCCTCTTTCTGTTCTAAATATTTTAGATGAATGTCCTTTGAACTTTTTAGTATCTCTTTAAAATCCTTATATTTGCCCTATTAACAATTCTTATTTATCGTAATATAGTATCAAGAAATTTTTCTGTTTTTTGACGATTCATTATCCTACATCTTGCTCATAACACGTTAATTCAAATTGCTTAATCATAGTTATCTAATGTAATTTTGCTTTAGACTAATTTACGAGAGACTCTATCATTATTTCATAATTTGTTAGCAAATTTCTCAGAATTGAATTATTATCAGAATAATGAAAGTATATTAATTTAGCCCCTCTTATATGAATATTCCTCAAGCAATCTTAATGTGCTATTGGGATTAATAAATAAGTTAATAACCCCAAAACTGTATCAGTTTCCTCTATCTTTAGCTTGTATTCTTGAATCTTCCATTTCCTTCTAAATCCGAAAAATCCCTTAATTAAATTTGCATCTTCACCTGAAAAGCTTACCCTAGGATGTTCATCAAATATTTTTAGAATGCTAAGAATGCTTGGTTGAATTGTCTATATCCAAAACATCAAATAAAATAAATAATTGAGATTATCTATTTGATTGTCTTAATTATATTTCAAATTAATCTTAATTGTATCTATTTAGTATACAATTTTAATATAAATTATAATTCACATATTAATTTATTATGTTTTAGTTTTAGAAGAATAAGATTTTTATTTCAAAATTAAAGGGTTAAGAAGCATTATAAGATCTTGGCAAAGTTATCCATCGATATTCACTTAACAAAGAAGCATTAGAATAATGTCAATTATATCTTTTGCAAAGATTTCCTGAAACTCTTCACAATGAAAAAGGAAGTATATACTTCAATGTGTGTGATACACTTTTAATGAATTTGGAAATAAAAAAAATTCATATCTATTTTTAACATTTAGCAATTTATATAAATAATAAATCAGCAGTTTTTAAAAAATTAAAGATTCTTTTGATATATATTAAATTCAAAAATACTGATTTAATTATTCATAGAATCCTACAACATATCTTGTTATTTAATTTGCCTACTAAATATATAAACTTCATTATTTAAAATTACAATCTTTTTTTAATCCAATTATTAGAGTACATCAAATAAATCCATTAATTTTTTTAATTGACAATATTTTTTGGATTAGATATTTGAATTAGAAGAAATCTGTAATATTGATCTTTCTTTTTTGGCTTAAACTTATGAAACACAACAGCAAAGTAGCGAGTTAAAGAATTCCTTAAAAATTGCATTCCAGATGTTAGCAATTTTAAGTAATTCAAATAATATTACAAAGAACTTTCATTTTTTATAGTTATTTTGGATATTCCTTTTTAAACTAATATATATTCTTAAATTTGAATAAATTTACAATTATTCCATTTCATTTATAATATTTCTCTAAATCTATAAATTGAATTAATTTCCAAATATTATAAATAATTTAGTTCATGATGATACAATTCTGTTTTGACACACATTTCTGAACATTAGTAAAAAGAATGAAAATTCGTAATTTTCTTTTCATTTTATATATTGTTGTCAATAAATGATGATAGAATTAGGAGATTGATAAATCGATATATTAAATAATTTTTATTATAATTAATATATTTAAATGAATGAAGCCATACCTTGCAAAAAACATCCAATTTTTTTTACATAATGGGTTAGGATTCTTTAAGAGAATATTGATTTCGGATGTATCAAGTGTTTAGATAAAATTAATGATCGCGCACATATTCTATATATACCGGAAGTAAATTAATTAAACATCAATAGATTATTTAAAACCCAAGTATTCTAGTACCTCATATTCCAGTTGAATATTAATACACAACCCTTTATAACAATTTGAATGACTTTTCAGAAGAAACATTAGAAAAATATTATGGATAATTGGAAAAATCACTCATTTTTTTATGCGAATATCTAAAGAATTTTATTCAGAATGGAAGAGCCAGTCTAGAGGAATGCAAAACGAAATTTAAAGAATCCAGAGAAATGCTGTATTAAGTATAGAAAAGTTCTATATTTTTTAGTAATTCAAAATACATGAAATTTACTAATTAATTAAAGAATTAGGTTTATAAGAAAATGAAGATGTTTAGGATTAAATAGAAAAAAAATTGAATGATATAAGAGAAAAAGTGAATGAAGATTTATTGAAACAATAAAGCAGCAAGATTAAAACCATACTTAATGAAACCTAATTAGCAATATATAAGTACAATATTTTAGATATTTTAGATTTAATTTAAATTTTAATATATAAATCAAAGAAATATCAGTTTAAATCGATAGAAATGCATAAGAGTTATAAAATTACTTCAGTACATCATTTCACTCTATATATTATGCAAGATAACAATTTAATCCTTATAGCACAAACTAAAACTTATAAAGAAATCAAGAATCTAGATTATGGGTATAAAGCCAAAGTAATTCAGACTTTGTTTAAATGGAAAGATCCAAGTTTTCCTTTTCAGACAACAATCTCCCTTATTATAGTTCAATGATTTTACCACAATACTATTTTGAATACATTTTAAATTATGCTAGTGATTATCAAAATAACAATACTTTTTTGAAAGCCTATAGTATATTTGAGCCAAAAAATTAAGAAATTGTAAATGGATAGCAATTCTGGAATTAGAATCCCAATTAATGAAGCTTTGGAAGTTATTAAGAGTAACATACTAAATTAATAATTTTTAAATCTAACAACAAGGGAAACCCTATTTTTGGTTATTTCAAATCATATTACTGGGAATTTATTTTTTCATATACTCATAATGAAATTTATCCAAATAAGTAAATGGAAAAAAGAATGCAAAAATAAGCCAAAAATTAAATTGATAGTTTTATAGTAGGGAATTATGATATGGAAATACATGCTAATTTGATTGATGGAAAATCGATGTTGGGTAAGGATTTCACATGGGATAGTTAAAATAATGAAATAGATAAGAGTGAGTATTTGTTTGGAGGAGCTAAGCCAAATATTCAGATATGTGAAATATTTTATTTTTGAGATAATAAAATATATCCAAAAGAATAATATTCATAAAACATTATTTTCCTAATATTCAAATTATAAATATTTGTATTTATAATGAAATTCATTAGTAGATGTCCACAGTATATCTATGTATTTTGTTTAAAACCATGGATTTTATCAATTCTCTTTTAATTTGATTAATTATTTAGCAAAAAACAATCAGAAAAGTATAAATTCTTTTTAATTATAAGAATTTTAATTTATCTTCCTAAATTATTTCTACCCATGATAATAATATCAAAATATTTAAACAATTTTCTTTTGAATAAATATTCTTTTTTATAATGTTTGGAAATTAATATAAAATGATATTATTTTTGAATAGATACATTAAAATTTTGCATCATTTCAAACTGCCTATCCATTAATAAAAAAGGCCATAATTTTTGGATGTAAACATATAAAACAGCAAAATCTAAAATTATGTCTTTTTTGTAAGGATTTAGAGCAGGATTTATGAGCTTAAGTTCAATCGAAGAAAGGCAAAGAAAGAATTAGGCTTTATATTTATTGACAAGATCAATGGATAATACATTTAATTCTTTAATAAATAAAAATCTTTTACAAAATGAAACTATTATTAGAGTCAATGAGTGATGATGGATATAAAGGAATAATAAAAGTAGAAGTATAACCGATTATGATAATTGAAAACTATTATCATTAAAAATAACATCAACTAATATTTTTTAAGAATTTTCTTTTTAATGTTAGAGGTTTGACTGTTTCATGAAGTTTCTATTTATTTTTCTGCTTTATTTCTTCGTTGGCAGTAATAACTGAATAAACTTGTCTAAATTGGTAAGGGATTCTTGAGTAATCACATTTTCTTAAAGAAAAAAATTATTAATTTAAAATTTTTTTATTTTCTTTTCTGAATTAATATAGGTATTTATTCAAAAAACTTAATGGTTCATTAAAATTTTTAATAAGTTGTAAAACTTAAAGAGCAAATTTTAATCTTTAAAAATACATAGTTATTTGGTATTCCTTATTTTATTTATCAATAGTCTATTTTTAATCTAGATTTAATTAAATATATTATTTTTTTTTTGATTTAGAATTTTTTATTTTTATTAGATATCTTGGTTGAAGATGAAGTTATTTATTTTAATAATATATGGTTTAATATTTTAATGATTATTCATATTTAATGATATTTTCTAATCTAGATGCTTTTCAACTACTACTCCATGTTATTAAATACTATCCATCATCACTCATACTTCCAAATAAATCATCATTTCCAATTTAAGTAAATAAATTCTCCATTTTTCATTATCCTTATAAAATGCACATATTAATTATTTTTATTAACAAGCAGACATTTTTATTTTATAAACTATAAAGGAAATAGATAATAATCACTATTTTCTCCCTTAATATCAATATGTTTTGTCTTTAAATACTTATGTAAATCCTCTTTTTTTGTATATTATTTTTCAAAATTCAAATTTTTGTTAAAGATTTTTCTTAATGAATCAACTCATAAAAAATTTTTAATTATTAATTTATTGTTAGAAAAATCTTGCTTACAAATGATAAAAAGTATTAAAATGCATATAAATGAATAATTTAATGAAATGTATTTTTCGATTAAAGAATAAACATTTCTATACAATATTAAATTTAAATTCCATAAATTAATTATTTAAACTTTTACCATATTAATTAAAGATTTCGCTTATCTTAAAACTCAGTACATTCAAATTTTTCAAAAATTAAATTACTTTAAGTAGAATGAAGAATAAATGAGCAATATCTATATTAACTTCTTTTTATCATTTTTAGTAAAATCAGTAAACTATCAAAATGCAATAAAAAGAGTCGATTATAATATTGGATCAAAATTATTTTCTTGCAGATATAATCAAATACTAATAGGACAAATTTAATATCGAATATATACTAGAAAAATTGTTATTTAGATTCCTAAAGTTGAAAAGGTTTAGTTATAGCATATTTAAATATTTTTATTGTTAATTAATCTAATTTAATTTTCATAAAATGATTATTAACTTCTTAAATTCTTCTGATTATTTAATTTCAATTTTTTCGCTAATTAAATAGGAAATTATGATTAAAAAATTGAAAGCCTAAAAAAATTCTTTAGAGATTCATGACATTTTTATTATAAAGATATATTCAAAATTATAAACCTAATATGATAATTGCTAAATTCAATCACTTTTAAACGGTGAAATAATAAATAATTGCTTTCTCAAAAAATTACATATATGGAGATGATCTTTCAAAATAATAAAAAAAAAATTTTCTTATAACTTTTTGACCCATTTTCATTATATTATTGAATCTCTTATCATTAACCTATCAATGAGATTTATAAATTGTGATGTTAAATTGATAATTTAAGATCAAATCTAATATCGATTTGATAGTTTCAATCATATGATTTAGTGTATCTCTAGTGGAAAAGAGGATCAGTAACTCACTTTGAAAATCTGAATATAAGAATTCTAAAATAAGATAAATCTTGTTTATAAGATATGATTTAATTCAATAGAGTAAACTTTTAGGAAAGCCTAATAACTTTTTTTCAAACACAATAAGTGAATTTTGGAATAAATGATCAAAATGAGCACTTTTACTATAAATAAATAAACTTGAATTTAGTTCTCTTTAGAGATTAAAGTTTTGGTATAATATAAATAATGAATAAGCACTTAATAGATATGAGAAATGTTTTTATTTGTTTTATTAAAGAGATTTAAATCTTTTACTGTAGTTAACTAACATCTTAAAACATGAAGCAATTTAAGAAAATGAATAGTCAATTATTTATGCAAAATAAATATTGGAAGGATTAGTTTCAAATAATCAAAAAATTATTCTATATTTTCTTTAAGCATTTTCTTACACCTCACTATATTACAATCTAAAAAAATATTAATAATATAAACTTTCTATTATTTTCTTTGATTAGATTAAAATATTTAATGAAATTATTGCTTTTGTTTTTCTTATTAGGGTTCTCAGATTTTTAAACATTACCAGCTTCTAATGCTAATGCAAAATTTTCTTAAAATGATCTTTATGTTTTAAGTGAAAAATCAATTATTAGGGGACATTACAAAGATGTAGCTTCGTAGTTCAATGGTGCTTTACTATCCTAAGCAAGAACGACTTGGTATTGGGAACAAGGAGCTGATAATAGTCCTTTAAGAAATTTGCTCTATCATTACCCTGAACCTGTTAAATAAGGACATGTTGTGGCGGAACTTGGTGAATCAATGATTGTGTATTTTTTATAAGCATATGAAATAAATACTGTCTATATTTGAATTTTATTAAGTATTTGAAAACATTAGTAATTCAAATAGTCTATTCCAATTAGTTATAATAATTTTATTATGGATTAAGAAATAAAAGATGTCAAACAAAAAAAAAAATAGTTTGTAATGTTATTGTCAAATACATAAATTAAATAGCTGGCCTCTTCCTAATTTAAAGTAGTAATTTGGAAATGAATCAATTAGACGTCTTATGAGGAAAATGAATTCATCTAAGAATAGTATATAATCCTTTAAAAAGTAATAAAGCCAAAACTAGGCAAGAGAGTAATTATAAATGATGAGAGCGATTTCTTTTTTCAAGCAAATAAATCCAATCAGATAGTTAGCTATTTAATTAGGTGATATTATTGAAAATCACTCTGAGATTCACTAAAAATGAGAAAAAGTTTGAATTTACTTAAATATTGCTCAGATTTTACACATAACTTAAAATTAATATTTATATAAATATTATATGGATTTAAATTGATATTCAAAATTAAGAAATGGAAAGCTTTTTGTGAATAGAATAACTTGATCAATTATGATGAATGTAGAGATAGTTAAACAAATTATTAAATTTAATGTTTATAAGAATGCATTGATTATCAATTTTGGAAACTCCTAAAATTTAAAATTGGATATTGAATTAATTTTTCACGAATAAAGTATAAATTTATTGTTACTTTTAATGAAATTTTTGATGATGGGAATTTAGAATAATTTGATTGATGTTTTAATTGTAATTATTCTTGTGATTGTGATGATTAATTTGAGATGCAATCAAAGGTTTTTGCCTTAAATGTTTAATGGAAGTTAATTTAGTAAAGCTAACAATAAATTGAGCTTAAATTTTTTCTGGTGATGAGTGATGTGATGATGGCAATTACTTTAAATATAATGAATTTTATTAGGTTATATGGATATTAAATGTGAAAAAGGAATTTTTTATGAATGTAATACTGAGATTTTATGCAAAATAAGCCTATTGTAATAACGGGCATTAATTCTTTAAAGATGATTGGCTAACTCTAAAGTCGATAAAGAGTTTAGTTCTAAAATTAAATATAATAAATATATTAATAAATTAGAAATTATTTTTTTAGAATTAAGCTCATCAATGAAAAACTAGATAGCTAGGTAGATTTTAGTTAATTAAATATGAAAATTAACAACTTAAGAACTTATTTTACAATGTTTTTGATTGTATTTTGGACCAACAAAATACAAGTCTTTTGTGATTAATATTACTAGGGTAAGAGTTTATAAGTGTAAACATGTTTTCTTAATAATTGGCTGATAATAAATAGAAGAATGAGGATAACATGAGTATGCTTAGATTGACACGCTCTGCAAATTGAGTTATGTATATGTTGAATATAAGAGATGATTTTATTTAAGTATCTGATAAACTTATAGATTTTGAAAAAAAATAATTTAATATAACCAAAAATAAAAAATATTTATTTTGATTCCTTAAAAAAAAAACATAGAAAATAATATAGTACAATAATCAAGTATTAATTAATTTTGTTAAATAAATGGATTAATACCGAATAATTTTAAGCATTTTTAAGAATATCTAATTTATAGACTTAAGCAAGATTAACAGAATAATAAGATTATTATAATTATATATTATGATAGATTAATTAAATAAAGCTTTATTATTAACATTTATATCTCTAGTGAACGTCTTCTCCTATTCAAATAGATTGTTACTTCTGAAAAGCCACACAATTTGGTATTCTTGTATAAAGGCTGAATATCAGAAATAGCATAAAATTTTATGAAAATCATAATCCTTAAATTTAATGAAATTAATAAGTTTCTTACATTCTGTCCAGCAAAAGAAATCAAAGGAGGATCTTCTTATAACATACTTTAGTCTATATAAATGTATCATGATTATTCTCATAATCTGTATTTGATACAAGGATTTTTTCATTAGATATATTTTTTCCTAATTACTACATTCTTTTCATTTCAGCTTCTGAATATTATGTGTAAAAATTAATTAGGCTTCAAAATAATTATGTATCTCTATCCCTAACTTTTCTTAGTTTCTTACTTTATCCATTATCGCCTGCAAATGTTTGACATAACCATCATTATTTAAGTATTAATTTATAAAGATAGTGTTCTTTTTATAAATCATTTTCTAAAGAAGTGTATCTTCCTATCATAAATTTTAAATAGAAATTCTATTAGAGAAATTAATTTCCATCTTTGACTTATATCTAATTGTTAGTTTTTCTATGAGACAGTTTTCGGAATCTTAGGAGTTCTTTTC
>CAJJDO010000100.1:8284-35435 GCA_905183005.1 Paramecium pentaurelia
AAGAAAAGTAAATGGAGTAAGCCTTATATAAAGATATTTTTTACAATTATGATCATAGCTATGTTAACGATTATCTTACGTTATAAGAAGAATATGTTAGACCATGGTAAGTTAATGTGGAGAGAGTATAACATGGGTAAAATTTTGGAGTAAAAGTCCCCTCTATGACCAGTCTGGTCCAGGGATTAATGGATAAATGGGAAGTGGAATAAAAAAAGAAAATGAGGTTACTCAATCTTGGTGAATTATAAAATAAAATCTTGGAGCTTGAATAATAATATGATAAGATCAATGATCAATGTAAATCTATACTTGCACAGAAATTTAATGGTGTGTAAATGCAATCAATGTCTGATAAAAAAGCCCCTTTGTGGGTGGAGGTACAAAACTCTACTGAAGAAGAGGAGTTCCTAGACACTATATATATAAAATGGTGCACTATCCAACCTTTTAACTAAGAACTCTAGAATGCAGCTAAAGCCTTTCAACTATATAATCCGTAAACAACTATTGAAATTTGCGTGAATGAGAATAATGTGTAGCCCTTACATATTTAGTTTTTTCTGGGAGGTAAGTTTTAATATCATAATATTATGGAATAACTTCCCAATAGCAAAATTCACAAGGTATTCAACTAATCAAAGGTGCAAATATGAGTTTAACCGATTAGAATCTTACAAAATAAACTTTATCTAGGTCCCATATGATAAGGGTCCCTATATAAGATTATGTAAGAGATGTGGTTTCACAACTAATGAGCCTTCTGTTAAGTTAGAAGATGATGTCAAACATTTGTTACAAAATTGTGCAATCTTTGCATAATATATAGGTAGAGATTAACTCCAAATTAATAGATGATTCTAATGAAAAAAATTTTAGCACATTATTAAATTATTATTATTATTAAAAACTTTTTGAGCAAATCTTATTCTGTTTCACTTGCAATCAATAATATACCTCCAGATCTAAATTCATCTTTATAAAAGTTAGATTTATTTAAATTATTTATCTATAATGACACTTATCTTGAATGCTATGTTCATAAATTACTCTTTCAAGTTGGAAGTTCCTTTTTTCTTATTGTAAACCAAAAGAGGATAAAGCTTCTTGTGATCCCAAAATATAGTCACTCTTTGGCTCTTAAGGATTTCATTATAATTATTTTTTTATTCTAACATTTCCTTCCTAATTTTAGGAACTCTGAATTAATAACTTCAGATTCAAAGTTTCAAGTCAATCTAAATTGAGCAAAGTATCACTAATAGAATCTGACAAGTGTTTAATATCCAAAAAGATGGTTGTTAATTTGCAATTCAAGAAATCAAACATTGATTTAACATGTCTCATATTCCATCTTGTACTAAAATAAAATGATTCTTTAAATGCCTTTACAATTCTTTAATTTGTTGATTCAGAAAGACCCAAAGCCACTCCTTTAAAATCTAAAAAATCTATATTAAATTATATTTGTTGTAAAGTACAAGAGAATTCGATTCTGATAAAATTAAATGGGAAATTGTAAAAGCATGAATTTGTAATCTTCAAACTTAAAATTTAAATTATTGAAGTTTCAATTTGGTTAATGAAAAATTCTTTCTTTTATTGTAAAAATATATTATCAATTTTTGAATTTTTAAATGTATAATTGCCACTTTATTTCCTTCAATTACTTAAAGTAGAATAATCAAATATTTTCTAAGTCTAATTATTTAAATATATTTCCTCATAAGGATTAGAAACTGGTATATCCAAAGTAGAAATCCAACTTTTATCTGACAAACCTATCTGTGTGAATCTTGATCTCTCATAATAGAATACTCTAGCATTCAAGTGAAATTTATTACTAAGACGATCAGAAATATCAATTTAGGTGAATAATTGAAATTTCTGTGCTAAGTAGGAATTTTATAGGTCTATGAAAGGATTGTATAAACATAAAAATAAAATATCCTAAGTTTTGCACAAGATATGTATCAGCCAACAGATAAGGTGAATGGAGTTGTCCATTTATAATCATTATTGGAAAATATGATCTTAGTTTCCATAAAAGACTTTATGAATCTAAAATTGACTCCTTGCTAATAAATAATACATAATGGAGTTTGAAATTATGATATCTGGGGATTGAAGATAATTAAGATTTTTTTATGATTTTAATATATTAATAATGATTTTTATTATTGAAAGAACTGATTAATATATATTAAAAACCATAAGAATTGACCTGATGAATTCTAATAGTTATAATTAAAAAATATTACAATAATTATTATTAATGAGAAAGAGCTCCAAAAATGTTATTATTAGAATATGATTAATTAGATACCATCCTTTTAAAAACTTCGAATCTATTTATTACTCTTTATTGAATTAATTACAGTATATTGGCTCTTGTAAAAATAGATATCTTAACTAATTCATGTAATAAAGATTCTTACTAGATACTTCGATTTTCATTAGTTTAGTTTTTATTACTTCATGAGCCTAAAATAGATTTGAATTTTTATATAAATTTTACTTTTAGGAATTCATTATCTCTTTTTAGTTAAGAATATCAGTGTAAAATAATAATATATATTTTGAAAAATTTGTTATTGAATCGAATCTCTATTGAAGATTTGAGAAATTGAATTAGAATATTTCATAATAATACAAGATTGAATTCACAATATAAAAAATAAATGTCTTCTATAATTTTTAATAAAATCTCAAAAATTTATCACATTAAGATCTAATATTTAATTTTCGATTGGTAATATATCTTCTTCCATTTTGGTAAGAGATGGCAAAAATTGGATTTGAAAAGTAAGGATCTTTAAAGATTGGTAAATATAAAAATAAAAAAAATGAATATTATTAGTATTTTATTCCTTTAATCACAGATCATATTGAGTAAAATGTAACAAAATCATGTGCCATTTAAACTTATGCCTCTTTATGTCTATATTCAAAAAGAAAATGATGGAAAATTACTGATAAAACCTAAAATCAAGGAAGTTTAATTAAAATACAAATGAAAATTTCTTTTTTCAAGAAATATTAATAAGAATTTTCCATTAACCTTTGTTTAAATTTAATATTTAGGAAATCTAAAATAATATATAATTTCAATCTAGGATTTATCGAATTTTTAGCAAGAAATAAAAAAAATATCTTTATCATAACAGATTAAAAAAAGGCTATATTTAAAAGATAAATTCTAAACTCATCTTTTTTAATAAATATTATACAAAATTTGGAAAATATGATAAATTATATTTCTAATTTGATTTAATAATTTCATTATTCTTTGTATCTTCTGAGTTGTATTTCTTTTGATTTGTTCTCCCAAGTTATTAGATACTCTCCATCATCGCTTATTCTTCCAAATAAAACATTTGTATTAAAATGAATAGATTATTCAGTTAAATATTCTCCATTTTATTTTTTCCTTATTAAATTGACATATTCACCATTTTTACTGAATAATATGGATTTTGAATTTAAATATTATTAAGGAAATAAACAATAACCATCTGATCCACATTTTACAACAATATCTTTAGTCTTTGTAAACTATTTATTGATAGTGTTCATCTCAAAAATAGATATCTAATTTTAACCACATTGTGATAATGTGAATATATCATTATCAATAAAGCATACTCGTAATGTAGATAATTCAACTGTAATTTTTTATGTAACAATCCATTCTTTATTCTATTATTATTGTTCAATTATTAATATTTATTTATCATTGCCACAAGAGACCACTCTATTTTACTATTAATTTAAACTTAATCCAAATACAGAATTATAATGATCTTTAATAGTTTGTTAACACGTCCATTCATTCTTTTTCATCCAAAATTTAATTGTATTATCTGAACCTCCTGATATAATCAAGTCTTCATTATTATTTAATATTAAACAATATATCCAACTATTATGTCCATTTAATATCTATTAAGTAACATATTATTGATTTTAATTATATTACCATATAATGATAGATTAATAACTCCCAGAAATAAACTAATTTGTTTTCTTCATAAAATTTAGAGTATGTACATCATTATTATGCTCACTTAAAATTTATTTTAATTTCATAATTCCTTAATTAAATTCAAATACTTTAATTTCTTTATCACATCCAGCCAATAAGATTGAACAATCTTTATTAATATCTATTGCCCTACAACATTCATTTTATGAAATTGAATATTGTTAAATTAGTTAATAAGTGAATGATTTAACATTTGAATTATTAATAGATGAAATAGTTTCTAATTTTTCATTATTTGATTAATTATTGAGTAATGACATTTATTTATTTGATGGTTTTAATAGGGAATCTTTATCTGGTACTTTTTATTCAATTGATTTTTAATTTTTTTTAATTCTATCTATCTTTTCTTTTTAAATTTCTTAAGTCATATATTGTTTATGACCTAAAATTTGCAAATTCTCTTCTTATTTTATAGGTATTATTTTGTGATTAATTTAATTGTTAACATTATGTGTTATTAATGATTACATGTCTTAAGATAATTATTGAGCAAGGCTTAATTTCTCAAAATTAGTTTTAGGTGTATTAACAGAAGTTAATGTAATAGGTTGATAATTATAATTTATTAAATCAGTTAAATTAAGAAGTGAATCTATTTCATTGTTAATATTATTGAATGAAGACTATTAAATATATTAATAAATAATATTACTTCTAATTGATTTAAAAAAGCTTCTGTGCATTCATCTACCTTTTATTAATAATTATTTGTTTTCATATCAATTTTTTTATTAATTTCTAAATTATTTAATCAAGAATAATATTTCAATAAATCTATTTATACTAAAAAAACGTAAAACAATATCTTCTAAATATATGTATTAATTTACAAAGTTTAAATTTTATTATATTTTATAGAATAGCCTGCTTATTTGTTCAATATAATATTTAATAAGTCTACATCCTTTTAATGTTTCGAAAGAACTAGAATTAGAATAATGAATTAATTAATAATTAAATTTTAGGGGATTTCCTGTTCAATAAATGGAAAGATAAACACAAAGAAAATAAATATTATAATGTAATATTGAATACAACAATTGATATAATATCATTATTATGATTACTTATGAAATGATGGAGTTAATAAAATAGAAGTTTCTTTATTCTAAGAACCATTAAGATAAGGGACCAATAGCAGATAATTTTCAATTACAAATGCATTTTAAGATTACTTACCTGATTAAAATTTAAGGACCTTTGATTTTTTAATTTAAATAATAATATCATGATGTGAAAATCTTCACATATGCCTTTGTATGGTATTTATTGTATTATTATTAATATTGAATAATGATATATTCAAGGAATTACAGTTTAATTTTTAAACTTCATTAAGAAGTTAATTATTACCTAGTCAATATCCCATTGATCTCTAATCTAATTTACTTTTTAAAGTAAAAAAGAAAATCTTAGTAAAACAAGAAAAGTTTATTACTTTCATATTAATAGAATAAATAAAACTGAATAAATTAAATAGAATAAAAAACATAGATCAATAAAGTTCTTGACTGTAGTTGACTTGAAGCGTTAATAAGACCTTTTTTTATAAGATAAACACAAGAATTTTTAACTTTTCAACTATATAAAAATCTATTCTATCATATTTTTATGAGTGGACAAGAAATATAAGTTAATGCTATTTTATCCCATTAATAAGGATTCATTAGCTCTATTTTAGGGTCACTTTATTATAATCTATAAACCTGCAGGGGTTTTTAATAATAATTATTATGAAATTATTTCTTCCTGATATTTAAAATAATTTGTATTATTAATCCCTCTAAAAAGGCATCATTCCAATATCTAATTATCTGCTGTTTGAAGAAGAGTAGGAAACCAGCTGATTTCTTCTTACCCCTTACTATTATTATTTTTAGCCATTCCTCATTAACCATATTCTTACTCAAGTGATTATTTAATCAAATTACAGGTCTCTTGTGAAGATATTCCTAAATTAATTAGGGCAAGTTACACTTTTTGGCAATTAGCTGATCGCCTTAGTAAGGTTCACCATCCTAGAAAAACACAAATAAAATTAAATAATAAATATAAAATTAGATCAAGATTTTTTCATTTTCTAAAAGAAAATCAGCCTTGAGCTTCTCACTCCAATATATATTATTTATTTTGTTTTGGTAGTAAAGATAATTTTGAAATATAAAACTTTGTCAAACTTAACTCATTCTTTAGATTGATCCGACTTGTGTCTGAAAATATTTCTTTTTTAGTAGGCTGATTCAACTAGTTATTTGGAATACAAGCTAGATTTGGAGAATTACTAAGTATGAATAGAAAATAATATTAATATATATTAATATTTTTCAAATTATTGTAAGCCGCCCTCTTAGGATTTGTGGTATAATTATGCTTGTAAATAAGATTATTGCTCCTTCATAATCTTCAGATTTTTATCCTAAAATAGTTCTTAATTTTGTAAATAAACTCTATTATAAATTGAGTGAAATAATTAGGATGTGAAGAAAATTGCTAATAAAAAGCAGCAATACTTTTGAATCTATGTATTGCTTAAATAAACTTATAAAATATTCTCATTATCAAAACTACATGGTTTAGAAATATGAATATAGAAATGTTAAAAATTTAATTCTAAAGCAGATGATATTCAGCAATTATCAAATATATTAATAAATTAAATTATGAGATTATTTCTGAGCTAAATTCAATTTTTATATGTTCTAATAATATTAAAAATATTTAAAAAAAAGAATCCATCCAATAACATATTAAAATAGCCTCAGAAAATAATAAACTATAATTTATTTTATTATATCTCAATAAAAAACTATACAAGTATCTGACTGTTTCTTTTGATTCGTCCTTAAGCAACTTTTGATGTTATGGATCACCAACTTACTATATTTTAACAACTATTGGTAGATATCAATCGCTAAGGTGAAAACAAGAATCAGAGTGAAACCACTTATATTAACCCACCCTAAACTTTCAGCTGATTCTCTTTTTTGATTTAATTTCAGTATTTCATATAAAGAAAATATTATAGCATTTAACATAATCAATACTTCTGTTATGATTATTTTTATATTTTCTAAATTGTTCTCAAAAGGTTTATAGATATATAAATAACAAGAAAATATTCCTGATAGATATGCTGTAATTAAACATTAAGCTCCAATAAGACCTTAAAATAGAACTAAATTTATAATGAATAAGGTTTTCTTAATCAATAATACTACAAAATATTATTTTGGTCCTTAATGTGCTTAGTTCTTAATTCCTTCCACTAATACTGATAAATTGTTAGCAACTGCATTCTTATAGCTTAGATATGAGTAAAAATAGGCTAAAAAAATGAAATTAAATATTAATGTAATAAAAGCCAAATAGGAGATAGTTGTATTTATTGTGGTGTCTGTATTAAAATTAGCCAATTATAAAATAGATGCAAATGTCAAATCATAAAAGTTAGATGTAAAAATTCTAATTAATCCAGAATAAATAAAATACTAATAGTATTTTCTTGCAAATCTTTGAATGAAAAAAATTACTTTAACTATTTTGAGAATAAATCCTTTTTCATTATTTAATTACCAATTTTCATACTTACATATAATAAGTAATTTGTAAAATGAATATGATATCAAAAAATTGATAAATCCAAATATTATTATAAGTAAAAGTGTCTCAAAGTTTTCCAAAAAGTAACAATTAATTTAATAGTATTCAAATTTCCATTTAGCTATTATGACTGGAACTTAAAAATTAAATATATATTGTAAATTTTGATCTATTTACAATCTATTTAGAATTGGAGTAAAAGAGCCTATTGAAAAAATCTCAAAATAATATTCTAAGTTTTCTGGGAATTCAATATTATGAAATTTCATATAGGATAATTATTAAAACATATCAAGGATATTCCATAAGATTTCTAAATTACCGCATAAAAAAGAAATTCCACTTATAATAAAGATGATATACAATACAATTCTACTCATCATGGAAGTTTTTGTCATAATTAAATATTACTCATCTGACATTTTATAGATAGATCTAAATTCTAATTTTGCTTCATTTGATAATAAAGTGTTACCTTAGATATTTACTATCTTGTCACTATTTACTTAAACTTTTAAAACAGGATTATAAACATTAGTTTTAAAATTCACTACTATTTTATAATTTACTTCTGCCAATTAAGTAGTGATAGGGATTATAGATTTAATTTCAATGGTATATTCTTGATCTTTGGCATTTATTATTTCAATAAAAATTAAATGAAGAAATTATTCTTCACTAATACTTTGTTCACTTAAACATACTGGCTCAGAAAATGATAATTTGAACTCTTAATAACTTGTTTCCGTTTTAGTTAATTTGGTTAGTGTAATTTTAGGTAAAATAGCATAGGCACAAACACTAATAGCAATTTCATTTAAGCATATCCAATTATCTTCAACTTTGCAAGAATTATTGCATCCATCATTATTTTAAAGATTGCCATCATCACATTATTCTATTTGTGATATGAAATATCCATCTCCACAAACATTGTTACAATAAGGTCCATCTTCTATAAGTCCATTTTGACATTAAATACACTATCCTTGAAAACAATCAACACATTTCTAATGACATTAAAAAGTACATTGATAACACCCATCAAATTGAATATTATTTCCATCATCACATTATTCGTTTCCTACTGCATAACCATCACCACAATTTGAAATACAAACACCATCAATCAATAACCATCCCATTTTTAAACATTCCTAACACTGATTGCCATTACAAATATTGCATCCTTATGGACATTAAATTTTGCATTTATAACAACCATCATATGGTAAATAATTACCATCATCACATTATTCATCCTAACTTAAAACAATACCATTACCACAGAAATCATTACATTAATTAGAAAAGCATTTTTTCAGATAGATATCCCAAATGCATTCAACATTTTCACTATCAGTATAGCAAGCTTCTTTAATTTAGTAATCTTAGCAAAGTTGTTTTTTAGTGCATCCTCCATTTTAATTAACAGTACAAAATGGCAAATAGGAATTACATTCCTCATATTTAGTTAGAGAAATTTATGCAGTTTAGCATGTTTTAGTGTAACATTTTTTATTTATCCAAACACAAGGATTTAAATTAATATCAAATGTACAGCCATCAATCATATTTATATCTTCACAGGCCTTTCTTTATACACATTAATATCCATTGGTTACACAATGCTTATCTTCAAATATAGATGCACAATCTGAATCTAGAGAATAATAATAATCTTAACATCCTATTTAACGACAACCCAATTTTTTTTGACAAGTGGAATAAAATATTTAACATTAAAAATCTGATTAAGTTGTTGAAGGTGCATTTTCACATAAACGTTCTTAACAAATTACTTATTTATCATTCCAAAAACAACCAATACCTTTTAAATTCATTTAGCCATCACTAATACATTATTAATAATTGTAGTTCATACAAAAAGGTTAACCAATTTCACATCCATCTAAATTTTTATTGACTGTACACGAATCATCAAAATATAAATGACAACTATTAGCTGTATTATTAATTAATTAGGCTGTTAAGCAATCCTTAATAGTACATTTATTTTGACTTTTTATCCATTCGCATTTAACATTATTGTTATCAATCTAACATTATTCTTGTATTTAGTAAGTACTACAATCATTTAATTATTAACATCCATTCAGTGTTGCATTTATTGTACACAAATTTAATTTTTAATTGCATTATTCATGTGTTTAATAAGTTGCCTCCAAATTTTCACATGTTAAATTGACACACTGATTTAATTCAATATTGAAGTAGCACTAGTTTCTATCTCTATCAATATAACATTAGATTTAATTTGCTGAATTGCATGAAATAGGAAGATCCACACATTAAATTATATCAAGTTTTAGAGTACAACTTTTATTTGAATAATAAAGATCACATTGATCATGAGTGATAAATGATGTATTTGCTGAAGTGCAATCTTCTACACATTAATTATTATAACTATTGTATTAACAATTCATTAACCAATTATTGCATTCTGATTGAGAGAATGAAGCAGAAGGTTTATTCTAGCATGTTTTTTCTATGCATTATGTATTATTCCAAAAGCAAGGGATACCTTTTGAGTTTTTAGTATCAACACACAATTAGCTACTTGAATAATTGCTACAAGTACCAACAGTTATGCATACAGAACCATCCCAAAAACATTTTTATTTAAAAACATCGCATTTTACAAATGATTCTAAAGCAGAACAATTTAAGATTTGGCACCCTTAAGATCCATTAGACATGCAATAAGGACGACAATTATAACATTACTAGTGTGTAGATGAAGGAGAAAAATTTTAAGCTTAACAAATATTTGTGCAAGCATTATTGATCCAGTAACAATATACATCATCGAGTGCTTTTACACAAGCGTCTTTGTAAGGATAACTGAAACAATATTCTTTTTTTATTGTGCATTTTTAAGTCATTGAAAAACCAATAGTTTGTAATATATTTATATTGTAGCAATCATAATGCGAATTAGGTGATGTCAAACTACTTGAACTACAATATTTATGATTGGAGCATTAAGATTAATCTGCACACCAATAACATTTACTGATTACTGACTGAATATAACCATAACTATTTTCACAATCAGATAAAATTGTATAATCTGAGCAAATTTTGCTTTTACATTGCCCATTAATCCAATAGCAATTTTATCCATCAACAAGATTTGATGAATTACATATAGTAGAATCATAAATTTCATCACATTTATAATAAGAACATCCTAAGCCTTTAGTATAATTAAATCTGCAATATATAGCATTAACTAATAGGCATTCACGATCTGTAACAGCAGTTGTATTCATTTGACAATCGACATTATTTACGCATTTACCATCTTACCAAAAACATGACTATTAATAACATTGATAAATTAGTTTAATTGATGTACAATCTCCTGTGTATGCTGTACAACCAGTATTATCAAGAACACAATCATATTTCCAATCATAACAAATTTAATCTGTAATGACAGAATAATAGGAATAAGATAAATGTTAGCATTATCTAGACTCACAAGTATTAATTGAAAAATTATATCCACACTTTTTATCAGCTGTTGAAGTATTACATATTTATTATCCACCTTATTGCTAGCTGCATGAAGTCATAATTACACAGCATTCGCAATTTGTATCATATCTATAATTGGATGAATAATTTTGGCATAATTTGTTTCTATCTTAAAATGATTTATATTAATAAAATTCTAAATAAGCTGAGTCTTATTATTGATTACAATTTTTTTCTTGATAGTAACATAATTATCCTAATGCTGTTTTTTTGTTTTAGCAGTTAATTAATGATGCCTATTTATTAAAACATTAATTATCAGAACGACAATAATCAGTATAATTGCATTTTTAATTGTATTTCATGGAGGCACTATTACAAACTTTACTTGATAAATCAGAACAATCATAAATAGAGTAACATCCTAATCCACTTGATTATAAAACACAGTAGGGATTATATAATTGACACAGTTCATTGCTTTTACTATCTTTAATAGCTTCACATTAATTAGATTGTACAATTTAACATTTAGAATCAAAAAAATAGCATTTTTCATTGTTTAATGTTAGAGTTAAATTGCATATGATTGAATTTGTAATCTAATCACAAGAGAATGGTCTTGATTCACATCCAGGTCCATATGTCCCATTTTATTAAATCTTTAATTAACATTAGTTATATTTTCTGAAATTTAAACATTCAGCTTCAGTTTGTGCAACTATATTTTCATAACACATTACATTTTTACATTTTCGATTTAATAGATCCCACTTGCAAGGTTACTATGAATATGTGATTACACATTGTTATTCAAATTAATAATCACAAGAATCTAATAGATTTATACAAGTTCTACTAATCTAATTTATTGTACATTTAGAAAGGAACTTTTCACAATCTTCATGTGTTAATTCACCATAAATTCTATATTTACAATCACTATCAGAGTCATCTAAATAACATTTTTAATCTAAATCATTCCAATAACAATTTTAGCCACTCAAATTAGTTTTACAATTTATTTGTCTGATATAATCTTAGCAATTAGACTTTTTTTATTCACATCCCATTGCAAGAATAGTAGAAATCGCAGTACATTCAGGATTCCAGGCTTAACATTCTTAATGTGTATCATACATGCTATTATTAGGAGAAGATGTGCAAGCAAAAGAACTTGGTCTATTCATGCATCCTCCAGAATTATGATTAAAAATACAATTATCAAGCCAGGTATTGCATTCAAGATTATTTGTATACTCAATTTTAGGAGCATCTGAACATTCTTTTATTTTACATAAACTACCTGTCCAAAAACACTTTGTTCCATCTTATAGATTTAATTAACATTACTATTAGCTTAATAATTAGTTACAATTATTAGGCCATTATTAACATCCAAAACCAGAAGATCCTATTATACAAATCCCATTCATCACTTTAAACAATTTACAATCATTATTAGTTACTTAAATTAAAGGATTTGCATCGATGCAATTTCGATTAATGCACTTTTGAGTAGAACTATCCCATTTACAATTAATTCCTGATCTAGTTGTATAGCATTATTCTTCAAGAGAATCTTCACAATCGTTCTTTTTATCCTCACAACCGTTCATTTTTTTTTAATTTTATAAAACTACAACATGAACTGTGCAAAATGATAACCACTCTTCACATTCTTGATTAGTCTCATAATATCGTGGAGCACTATTACAAGTTTTTTCAATACATCCTGTATTAACTCTACAAATTGTTCCATTTGAATCTATCTAACACAACTAAATGTCAGAAATATTTTCACATAAATAATCTACACAACTCAATAAATCTGAGCTATAAGTACACAATAGATTTGCTTCTTGGCATTATTAATGATTACTGTAAGTTGGAAATTTCAATTAATTACATTTGAATAATTAGCATTTACCATCTAACCAAAAACATCTTTCTTAATTATAATTAAATTCACAAAATTATTCTTATAATATCTTATCACAAACATCTGGTGTCTCTTAACATCCACCATCTAGTTTACCTATACAATTTCCATATTGCTTACAATCTGTGTTACTATAATGAGTTGAAGCATGATAACATTGTCTTTTTTCACATCTATTTTTATACCATATACAATCTTATTATTAAAGCGACTAGCAATCTACTTCAGCAACATAACCTTCACATGTTTTAGGTCTCTATTTACATCCTCCATTTTCAGATGTTACACAATCCAAAAAATTATCGTAATCCTAACATTATTGATAATTTTATAGTTAGTATAAGGCAGTGTCACAGCTCTTGATTTTACATTAATTTTAATGATATATACACTTTGTTCCATAAGCATCTGTAACACAATTTTATTTATTCTTAACATCGCTGCATTGCTTTCTTTAGATACAATGAATTCCATTAGATGTACATTCACTCAAATAAGATTTACATATGTAATCTTCAGAAAAATGGAGATTTTCACATATTTTTTCAACACATTTGCTATTTTTAGAATCCCAAAAACAATTTTCTTTTTTTTATTTACTTTCAAAGCATTAAAAATCATATAAATATTAGGTACATGAATCCTTTTAATTAATACATCCATAACCTTTTTCATCCACAGTACAGCCATCTAAACCTTATTTACACATAATATGACTCGATAAATAGAATGGAAGTTCTTAACAAATAGTCACATCTCTACATTTTTTTTCCATCCCCTATTCCCAAATACAGTACTAACCATTTTTATTTTTGTTTGCACATGCCATTTCTGTTTTGTATTAATTACATTCCTATATTTCAACACACTTTTAGCCATCTGAAACACATCTATATGATGATTATTAGCAATAGTCTTTCTTAAATAAGATACAATCAATAAACTTAATACATTAGCCCAAATAAAAACCACATTACTACTATACTCTACAGTCTTCTTCTGCAAAACTATTACATGTGTTCTAATTCTAATCCTCTTCGTTGTATATTCGACCAGATTGTAAAATACAAACATCATTCTTCCAGGAGCAAAAACCAGAGTTTTTACAGTCATTTTAACTTTGAACATGTCCACAGACACATTTTTTTGAGACTTCTTCACTTCTTATTGATAGAAATATAAAAAACAAGACGTAATAGCAATTTAAAAATATCATTTTTAACCCATTGAATGATTTTTAGGTTTAATAATAACAAATTCTATATTGACTCATGTTTAACTGTGATTATGATATTCAATCTAATTAGAGGTAATCTTTTCAGTCGATAATAAAAATATGAACTTAAACTCTTAATCATTAACTCGACTCATAATAATAATAATAAATTTAGAGAAATGTAATAGCAGTATTTATATTATCTTAAAAAAATTGATTATAAATTGTTTTCAAACCCTATTGATGATATATTAATTTTCTTTAAGATGATTTTAAAGTACATTCATTTTCCTTTTGTACATTGATAAATTTATATTATAAGATGGTTTATGATTTACTCTAATAAATCTAACAGTAGCTATAATTCTTTCCTCTATCATTGTTTTTTTCCCTACTTTTTAATTGTTAAATTTTATTTTTATTTAGCTGATTTCTCTGCTCTAAATTTTTTTTTATTTGAATTCTTATCAGTTCTTTTTCTATAATTGATTAGACTCTATGATCAGATTCTTTTTTACTTTTTTTTTAAATGTTTGTTAAAGTAAATTTGAAGTGAAAGAAAAATTGTTGATACAATTAACAATTTTGAAGAATTTGATGAATTCAAATTATGATAAAGAATTCAATTTAAACTTCGATATCATGTATATTGCAAAAGATCAAAGCAATATATTAAATTTAAGTTTCTTTAGATAGTGTTTGAATTTTAATGATTATTTAAAACATCATCAAATTCATCTGAGATATTATCAAAATATGTAAAAGTACCCATTATTTCTTTGTTCTGTAAAATGATATTAAAATTAATAGTTGTTATATGGTTTCTTATTTTATAAATTTATATAAATAATTAAGATATCCCTTATATTAAAGACAAGAGGAAAAATTAAAAAAAAATTAATCTTCAAATAAGTAAATAAGGGAACAACGAGAGTCATATTATAAAGAGAATTTATTATTCAAATTAACACAATAAGAAAATTTTCAAATATTCCAAAAACTAATATAATTATAATTATTAAATTTGATTTGTGATTGTATGAAATGAAAAAATAATTATTCAAAATTTGTTAATAATATAATTATGGTTTCTTTTAATAGAAGTAACAATAAAACAGTATTTTGTTTGAAAAAATCAGATACTGACAGGATTAGAAAATCTCATTTTTAGTATGTATGAGGTAATATAAAAAATGTCTAAGATATCTAAAATTCATAGAGAGGCATGTTTTTAATTATTTTTTTAAATAAGGTTTTTACTTAAATTACACTTAAATATTTTTTAATTCTGAATTTTTAAGGGAAGTACAAATACATGGAATACCATATAAAGTGAATTAATGAGTATTATAAAAAATTATATATTAATACAATTCATTTAATTTTTTGAATATTCAACTAATCAAAAATTGCCCTGCAGAACTTAATAATTTTTTGTAAATAAGGGAAAAAGAATTGAAAATCAATTTTATCTAGTTTTATTTATTTAGATATGTTTTATAAAATCACCAAATAAATATAAGGTTATTAAAGACATAAATGTTTAAGGGCATTTTTTGAGAACTTTAAAGAAGAACAATTTTAACCAAAAATCAAATTTAAATTATTACAAATATGAAGGCCTGAGAAAGGTTTTGTATAAAAATTTCATATCTCTGAACATAAAGATAAAAAATGGCAATTATTAATGCATAAATTAGGATAAACAAGAAAAATGTGATCATTAATTGAACTCAAATTAAGTATAAATTTGAATTTTTCATCAAAATTAGTAAATCTATATAATTAAAGAGAATTAAGTAATGCAAATGTAGAATTGAATTTTCAATAGAATATTTTATCTCAATTATAATCAATTCCAAATCTACTCAAAATCTGAATTTCAAGTTTACAAAAATCCATTAGATACTTTTATTGACTTTTAGTATAAAACTTAAGTTAGAGTTATAAAAAATCAATATTAAAATAAAAAAACAAAATGTTTGCCAATTTTGAATAGAAAAGAGATCTAGCTGATATATTTATTTAAGTTAAAGATGTAGATGAACAAATATTCAGTGTTCTATTAGAAATATTTCGAAAGGAAAAAGTTGAAGACTGTATAGGATACCTTTCAGATAATGGAAATCAAAGACATCTTGAATAATCCATCTTACAAGGAAAGAATTTAACAAAAGTTGGTACTGGAAAGAAATTGCAAAATATTCACAATAATATGAAAAAAATTACTGATATCTTAATAAAACTTAAAGTTCATGACTATAATTAAAATGACTATTCGACTGAAGAAAATTAAGAATTTATAAAATTACTTATTAAAAGTATAAAAGATGAGAAACTCTGCTTAGAATTTTTATAATTTTTAGTCCACCTCACGTCAATTGATAAAACTTTAATCTCATGTGGGTCAAATTCATTTCACATCCTAGTTAAGATGAAGGTAGATCTAAGGAATAAAAATTTTGAAAATATTAAGATCTAAAATACTTCTTTGGTCGGCGCTCATTTTGTTAGGTGTAATTTAAGTGGATCAGAATTTAACAATGTTAACATAAGTGGGGTGAATTTGAATGGAGCTTAATTATTTAATTGTAAATGGATAAACTTAAGAATCCAAGAAATAAATAAATTAAATGGTCATACTCATTTTGTCTAATCAGTCTGTTTGTCTCCTGATGGTACTACTTTAGCATCTTGTAGCGTAGATAAGTCTATCCTTTTATGGGATATAAAAACAGGAGAATAAAAAGCCTAACTACTTGGTCATACTAATTCTATTCACTCAATATGTTTCTCTCTTGATGGTAAAACAATAGCTTCTGGTAGTGGGGATAAGTCTATCCGTTTATGGGATATTAAAACTGGAGAATAAAAAGCCAAATTTGATGGTCATAATAGCATAGTGTACTCAGTTTGTTTCTCTCCTAATGATAATATATTAGCATCTGGTTTTTTTGATTCTTCCATTCGTTTATGGGATATTAAAACAGGATAATAAAAAGCCAAATTTGATGGTCATAATAGTATAGTTTACTCAGTCTTCTTTTCTCCCGATGGTACCACATTAGCTTCTGGTAGTGGGGATAAGTCTATCCGTTTATGGGATGTAAAAACAAAAAAAAAAATTGCTAAATTCGGTGGTCATAATAACACTGTTTATTCAGTCTGTTTCTCTCCTGATGGTACCACATTAGCATCTGGTAGTAGAGATTACTCTATCCGCTTATGGGATATTAAAACTGGATCATAAAAATTCAAATTGGAAGGTCATGATGAAACTGTCTACTCAGTCTGTTTTTCTCCTGATGGTACTACATTAGCATCTGGTAGTGCAGATAACTCTATCCGTTTATGGGATATTAAAACTGGATCATAAAAAATCAAATTGGAAGGTCATGACGAAACTGTCTTCTCAGTCTTTTTTTCTTCAGATGGAATTATTTTAGCATCTGGCAGTGCAGATAAATCTTTAAATTTATGGGATGTTTAAATCGGATCATAAAAAACCGAATTAGAAGGTCATTATGACTCTATCTACTCAGTTTGTTTCTCTCCTGATGGAAATACATTAGCATCTGGTAGCGCAGATAGTTCTATCCGTTTATGGGATGTAAAAACAGGATCATAAAAAATCGAATTGGAAGGCCATTATGGAACTGTCTACTCAGTTTGTTTCTCTCCTGATGGAAACACATTAGCATCTGGTAGTGCAGATAGCTCTATCCGTTTATGGGATATCAAAACAGGGAAAGAAAAAGCCTAATTATATGGTCATACTAGCGGAATATTTTCAGTTTGTTTCTCTCCTGATGGTACTACATTAGCATCTGGTTGTGCACTTTAGTCTATCCGTTTATGGGATGTTAAAACAGGATCATAAAAAACCGAATTGGAAGGCCATTATGGGACTGTCTACTCAGTATGTTTCTCTCCTGATGGAAATACGTTAGCATCTGGTAATACAGATAGTCTTATCCATATATGGAATATTAATACAGGATAATTAAGAATCAAATTAGAAGGGCATGATGGAAGTATCTTTTCAGTCTGTTTCTCTCCTGATGGAAATACGTTAGCATCTGGTAATGCGGATAGTCTTATCCATATATGGAATATTAATACAGGATAATTAAGAATTAAATTAGAAGGTCATGATGGAAGTATCTTTTCAGTCTGTTTCTCTCCTGATGGAAATACGTTAGCATCTGGTTGTAGTTATGGTTCTATCTGTTTATGGGATATAAAAAGAGGTAAATTATAAACCAAATTGAACGGTCATGATGGAAATGTAACATCAGTCTGTTACTCTCCTGATGGTACTACATTAGCATCTGGTAGTGCAGATAACTCTATCCGTTTATGGGATATTAACACAGGATAATAAAAAGAAAAATTTAATGGTCTTAGTAGTTGTATTAACTCTGTCTGTTTCTCTCCTGATGGAAATATAATAGGATCAGGTAGCTAGGATAACTCTATCCGTTTATGGAATAACCAAACAGGATCCGATATTTAACCTTCTGACAAAAATTTGAAAGATGACTTATTATAATTTTAAACACCATTATTATAACACAATTCTTTAACAGGTATAATTTTTCATAATTTTTAGTCCCTTCTAGTTATACTATACTCCTAATATCCAGATAGGCCATATTTCAAGCTTAAGGAGCTCTAATTCTCAAAGGAAAATTTGAGAATTAATAAGGCATAGATTTAAGAAAATTATTAAAACAAAAAGGTAGTTATATTTTGGACAGCTGATGAAAATTTAAATAGAAGTTAAATTGTTTTAAATCAAACATAAATATACAAAATCTTTTATTTTTCCAGTATTTATTTTAAAAAATCTATTTGATTTATTAACTGAGATTTTCATCATTGGTTTTTTTTCAAAATAATACAAAATACTAATAATCATGAAAAAATTGTTCCTTAAATTTAAAGAAAGGCTCAGTAATAAAAGAAGCCTAAATTATTTTTTAATATGGATGTCGAGATATACATTACCTAACTAATCTTTTTTTTATTATTACATTAAAAAGTTTTTTCTCTAAGTTATAAAAATAAACTAATTAAAGAATCTATGATACATTTGTTATTCTTATGTGTTATGATATACGTCATTATACAGCCCTAATGAGTAGATACTGTTTTTTACAATCATATGTTTATATGAATAGAGTTATTAATTTAGGCATTACTTACTTATTACAAAACAATTAAGTGAGCATTTTACAGTTTATATAAAAGTGAGCTTAATTTTAAAGGAACTTATATTCCATAGAATCATTCAATTTTATGATTTTTGTTGTTGCTATTACTTCATGATTTTTTTACAATTACCCATATTAAAAAATTTATCTATAAAATTTTCAAATAAATTATATTATCCAAAATTTATTATAGTTCTATTATTTGGAATTCCAGTAGTTTTCAAAGAACGTTTTTCCTTGAAGGGAAGATGGTAAATAAATTAAAGAGTTCTTTTTTTATAATCTTATTATTTTCATCTCTGCATTTTTGTTATAACTGATATTCTATCAATAAAATTGGATTCTTAACAGACGTGGTATCTATAAGGCAACTATTTCTACCAAAATTCTAAAAGAAATTATAATCTGAGGATGAGAACTATATTTTTTTCAATTCATTTTTTTTTATAAGCAAAAATTCTTTGATATTATCTTAAAGTAAGAAGTAATCTAAATTTCTAGATAAAGGAGGAAGGTCTTAAGAATAAAATTATTCTAATAAGGACGAAGTTTTCAAATTTCATATTATATAATTTCCTATTTTATAGAATTTAATTATGACTTGTTCAATATTAAATTTACTGAGTCACATTTTTTGTTCTTTAAATAGCATATGAAAGAGCCTGTAATGAAAAATTATATAATAAAAAACTTGCATTATTAAAATAGTCAAAGGCAAAACGGTTACATATCGGAAAGATTCCTTAAATTTAAAATACTTTATGAATAATAATCGGATACTATTTGAAAAAAATTCAATAAAATATCAAGATATTATTTTTTTGCATTTATCATATAAAAATCCCTATAGAGGCAAATCTTTGGATGTATCAATAATCAGAGTTTAGTGACAATAATAAGAAATTGATATACTGAGGTTATATAATAATTAGAAAATTTTTATAACTCCTAAAAGTTGTTTGAGAGTTTCAGTAATTATTTTTGTAGTCTCTCCTCTTTCAAATCAATATTTTACTTAACAATCTCATCATAATCATTATATACTGTTGAGATTTTGTTCATTGAGTTTCATTAAGCCTCTTTTTATTTCATTAATAATTTTTTACTTCCTTTTCAGTGTGATTATTCTTTCCTGAACTGTTAATAAGATATTATCCTTCATTATTCATGAATAAATTACTTTTTGGTTAATCTATATCTTTTCTCATTTCATATCTCTTTCAATCAAGTAAATATATTTTCATTCAGCCTTTCATCTAGTTACTTACATATTTTTATTATTTTAATATAAACTATAACAAAAATTTTACTCATTTTAACTTGGTGCTTATACCACATTGGATTAATTTATAAGCTAATTTCTAGCCTCAGATATTTTCACATCATTTTTTAATTTTCTGGATTGAAACCTCTATAAATATATCCTCACTTCTATATCTGTGTATCGGATCATTCCTAACTCTGTGTTTCATTATCTTTTTAGAATCCTTCTAAAAATTTTTAAGGACTCCTACACTTAGTACTAGTTGTAAATATCAAAAAGTCAAAGAATATTTTTGAAGCTGGGGGCAAGGTTATTGGGAGCTATTTTCCGAATAAATGATAGAGGTGGTTCCTGGGATTTTTTAAATTTCAACCCTGATTTAATTTTTCATTTAAACATAATATACAAATTGAATCGTAATAAAAAATTATAATTAATATACATTCTAATTAAGTTTACTTAGTAGATATTTATTTTTGTAATTTAATTTTTATTTATTATATAAATATTTAAATAATATTTGAATTAAGTTATTTATTATATAAAAGACCTCTGAAATTTTACAAGAAATACAATCCAAATTTCTATTAATATTAATTATGAATCAAAATAACGAAGCTACTAACAAATTTTCGAATTTAGATAATGCCGATAATGTAAATTAACGTGCTTTAAAGAATCTTATACATCAGTTAGACTTTATAGTGTTTATTTATATAGAATGAAATTCTTGTTTCTTATCCTTAAATTTGATGAGTTACCATTCATATTTGAATATATTTAAAGTATTGAAAAAGAATTTGAGGATTCAATTAAACAGTTAAATTAAAAAATGGAATCTGCTAATCAATAATTCAATTTATCTAATAAGGATATAGATCGAAGGATTTAAAATAAAAATAATAATTACATTGCTTGAATTCTAAATATATTAATTCTTTCTTTACACAAAGTATTTAATTCAACACATTAAAAAAAATTTATAATATTTCATTCAGTGTTATTTAAAATTAATTATATATCACAAGAATGATATTGAGTAGATAATCACTTTATAAAATTAAGCTATATACTAACTTCTAAGATTCAAACTAATTATATTGAGATGATAAAAATATTGAAGAGGTAGATATTGTAATGAGCAATCATTAATTTTAATTAAAAAACCAATCATCATTAAGGGGCACAGGTATCTTAATTATTTAATTTGTTTACTAGAAGTTTTTTATGTTCATTAATTATTTATTATAAGATTGTTTGTTAAATATTAGGAAGCAAAAATTTGGGCAGATCAAGCATTATAAATATATCCAAAGTATTGTAATTGACATTATATATCAAGAATTTGATTTTTGTATTAAAAGGTGACTCATTATAATAAAATTTGAAATCTCTCAGTCTAAGCCATCTAATAAGTAAGGATGGTATAAAAAGAAACTCAAAATCTTAAAATATCCTCATTTTTCCTAAAATTTATTTGAAATTTAAGTCTAAAAAACTTATCTAGAATAAGGTGGAATTGTTAATTATAAAGAATTGAATTTGGTAATTTTTAATGCTTTTTTTTGTTACAAAATTGAGAAGATGCTTCAGAAAACATATATTATTTTTTTTACAATATAACTTAACTTTAACTAAGAATTTTAGACTTTAAGAATTATTGATGGATTTTGTTACTATATTTAAAAAATAATGATAATGGTAATTGTGACCTTTAGAAGATAATGTAGAAATAAATGTTAAAGTAATATATTTACAAAAAAATTCTTTAAGTATAATTTTAAAGGATTTAAGGCAGATTTACCATAAATTAATATTCACAAATACTTCCTAATCCGGAATCAATAAATTCTATAAAAAATGTGAAGATTCAGATTTATAAGTTTTACTTAATTTATTTGATTTGTAGGAACATAACTATAACATTCGAAATTAATAGAAATAATCAAAATTAAATAAGCTCAATTTATTAATACAAGAATTTTAGAATATTTCATAAATCTCAAATTGCTATACTAAATTTTGAAAGACTGAGGTTTTCTCTTAGAAAAGTAAATCCAAAAAATAATATTTTAGTTTTGGAATATTCAACATCAAATGATATAGTAATTATATTCTGGAGAATAAAATAGATTTTAGAACTAATCGAAGGTATTATTTAAATGATTTATAAACCAGGATTAATTTTGTATAGTCAAATAAAATTTCATCTACATCTTCAGACTTCTTGATATTCTTTTTTATTATTTAAATCTATTTTAATTTATAATCACTCATTTATCATAAAAACACATAATTTTATTTTTGTAATATAAAAATTAAATAAAAAATTAAAGGATTGAGAGTATGTTGATAGATTAAGGAGCTAGCGATTTAACTCTCTTTCTGTCTCCAATTTCGAAACTCTACTTAAACGAAAATCTGCTTGAAAATGACAAAATAATTCATACTAACAATCTGGAGTCGCTAATATATCAATAACGAAAGCAGGAGTCAATTATGCTTGTTTGAGATAAAAATTTGAAGTTGAATATCATAGCACCTAAACTATTATTTTAGCACTTGAATTACTAGAATTTATATTAGCAAATATGAATATTATGAAATATTTATCGCTCTCAATTTCTGCTGCCTTTCCAAGCAGTTAAGTTTAGGGTTTTATTTAAGAAGAAATAAAACCTTAAATAATAAAGTTTGCTCTCTTAGATTTTATAACCTTTATGGTTAAATTTTTTTCCCTTTTTGTGTATAATTTTGCTTTATAATTTTATGTGCTTTAAATAAAGTAATCATTTCCTAAATTTGGTTTTTATTTCAAAGAAAAAGACTTATTTCATACACATAGGCTTAATAATATTATTGAAGTCATAATCACATATGAGTTTAAACAATGTTGCTTAAATGAAAGGCCGATTACATCAAATAATATTACTGCAAAGATAAAAAAGCTGGAGAAGTTTCTATTTACATTAAATCTTGAAATAATTAAATTATTTACATTAAATATGATTGAATATTGTTAAATTCATTTCAGCTTCCATCGAATAAAATTGAAATTAGAATCAAAAATCTTTTCCAAATAAAAAAATAATTCGATAAAATTATTAGTTCAATAGTAATTCTTAATCATGTGATTGAGAATATAACAGATTAATGAGAGAGGATTGTATTTCTTAAAATGTGTATCAGAAATAAGGAAATTGAGAGAAAAAATAATGGTAATGAGGGTATTTATTTAGGAATAGTTTGGACTCAAAAAAATTCATATGAATTTTGAAATGGACATATGATTAGTTAAAACTTCATAATTACACTTTAAATGATAATTTGGAATTTAATAAGTTTTAAATCGTTACATAGCTTTAGTCTAAATTTTTTAATTGGAATTTAACAAGTGTATGTTTGTGATAGAATTAACTAATTGAATTCTGGATTTTTGATTGTTGTGAATAGTTGTTGTAAACCCTGTAATAATGAGAGTATATATCATTTATTCTTGTAAATCTTTTGTATTGAATAATAAACAGAGTAAAATCGATATTTAATTATCATAAAACAATTTATATTACTCAATTCTGAATGAGCTTTATCATAAGAATAATAGGAAGGCTAAAGTTGTTTTGCATTAAATTCAAAGCGCTTTTCTTGTCAAAATTGACATATGGGGAATTTCAATTTTAGTCTTATTTTTCTAAGTTATCTTAATAAAATATAAACTGCTCTTGTTGTAAAGAATACTTGAAAAGTTAGCGATACTTAAAAATTTCTAAATTTAAAACTCATACTTTTTAGAGAACCCAAACTCCATTCAATTTTACTTTAACCTATTGGAAACAATCTTCTTTATAATATATCTTCCTAAAAATGACTTATTTCTGAGATTCCAAATTTTAAAGGATGATTAATATTAAATTAACTTGATTTTATAATTATTATATCAATCAAGTTAACTTAATATTCTAAGTAATAGATTTTTCACCTTAACATTTTGATAGTTTAATTATCTGATACTGAGTGAGATTGATATCAATTATCCAAACCCAAACTATTTTTTAGTTTTGATTATTTTATAAAGGATCGATCTTTATTTATGTAATATTGATAGATTCCATTTAAGAATTAATCTCATTATTAATACATTTATAGCCTCAGTTCAAAATATATCATGTTAATAAGTAGAATATTTTAAATAAAAAATTAATATGATAATTTCAAATATTCATCTATATTAACACTATATAAAGAATAATAGAAAATTTATTAATTATTATAAAAGGAATTTTTAATGGGAAGTGGTTCTTCAAAATAAAAAGCAGATGTAAGTACTAATACTGAAACAATTTAATAAAAAATTTAACCAATTTAGGCTAAACCTTAAGAATTAAAAAAGGACGATTAAACTAATAAATACAATTAAGCCAAACCTAACAATATCACATACAATAAGATTGTAGAAATACCTAAAAAGGATTTACCTATTGTTAAAGCAACCAATTAGTATGACAATTCAATCTAAAAAAAACAAATAAATTAAGGTTATTGTGATTAATAAAAAGTAAATCTATCCTATCATTATAAGACATAAATATGTTACAACACCGAAATCTTTAAAAAAAGGAAGACCAAATCTTATAATAAAGGAATGATTAACAAAACATAGATTATCAATTTTATAATTATGGATTAATAAATATGAAAAAAAACGCACCTAAAAAAAAAATGTAATAATTTCTTGAGAATATCAAAATTGGCAATCAAAGATAATAGTTTAATTTGAATAATAATTAAGAAAATGCTGGAAAATCACCATTTAGAGCTGCAAATTTATCATTCCAAGCTGATAAAGATGAGAAAATAAAGGAATTAAATTTTAAAAAATTATAATAACCAATCTAAAATACTTTTTACAATTATCAATCACCTCATTTAGTAGGTTAAAAACCAATTTAAAAGCCAGGAAAAAATCAATACTTACCAGCATTATTTTAAGAATAATAAAGAAAAGAGGAAATTAAATATAAACCATAATAAAATATAAAAATATTAGAAATAATTGAATTAGATTATATAGACATCTATAACTAAATTTTCAATAAGAAAACTTAAGGAAGATTTTCAAATTAATTTCCATGTAAACATTCTGAATGCAAAACGGTCGCACATAAATTGTAATTGTCATAATCATACACCTTATTCTTATTAAAACAAGATATTGTATTATTTTTATTATAAAATATAGCTTAATTGATAGAAAAAGAAGCACATCAATTTTCACATGTCACATCTCCTTTAATATTAATACGTAATAAAAAATGAAATGGAATTAGTTTAAATATTGTTGGATTCATTAAAGTGTTCTAATAAAACGGAATCAGAAAAAGAGAAATTCTAAATCTAATTAATTCAAGTTGTTTTTAATCATTATTTGGAACGAAAAAGATCAGCTTCAATAAGTTGATATATTATATTATTTTGGACAATTTATAAAAATTAAATGAATTTGTTATATATTTTACAAAATATAAATGAAAAAATTACTAATGTTAAGAATTAGTGTATTAAATTTAATTTAGAGAAGAAATTGATATTCAAGAAATAAAAGTAATTATAATTTTAGAATCTATGGATCATTGTTTGATTATGAAAAGAGATTTGAACTAATCTTTTTAGATGTTGTATTTTTTAATCACAAAATTGATTTTATCATCATTATAGAAAGGAATGTTGATTCTTAATATTTCTGTTATTTTATTAGCATTATTGATTGTCGCCTATCGTAATGATGATTAAATTTGCTGAAATTTAAATGTTTAATCTTCATCAGCAATGCGGCAATTATACTCTTTAACTGCATATCTAATTAATATTCAGTTATTTTTACTACATTCACACTAACTTTTTGTTGTGAAACAATTTTTTATATATTTTCATATAATAAAGTGGAGGAGTAGCATTCAATTTTTGTCAATTAACTCTTGATTCAAAGTTTAAACTTTATTGGCATTTTCTAAAATTCATTACCAGTGATTTATTTTTGATTCAAGCAGTTCTATTACTAAAATTAAACAATATCTTATCATTTATAAATGTAATGTAATACTCAATTTACTATCATAACTATCAAATGTTACAGATTTTTTTTACATCCTCCTTTTAAGAAATAATAAAATTCTATTGATTACAGTAGTCATTTATAATAATATTTAAATCTATTTCAAAGTTTTTCCACAACACAAAATATTTTTTTAATACATTTCCTTCTTATTTAATTGTATTTATGAGATTAATCCTGATTGATATTATTTAATCTTAAGAAATAAATGATGAGAAGGCCAATTTGATAAACAGTTAGAAAGGA
>CAJJDO010000100.1:35962-74154 GCA_905183005.1 Paramecium pentaurelia
TATAGAATAATAATATTTTACCATATTATTTTGATTTTACTAAAAATTACCTAAATTATTATCTCGATTTTATTTAGCTATATTTTTGATTATTTTTTCTTTTATTACTTTGAAATTACCGTTTTGGATATTTTATTCTTAAAATATTATGGATCTCTAATCTTGTATTAAGTCAATTTTAAATTATAAAAATAATAATAATCTATTTCTAAACCATCTTATTTAGAATTTTTCTAATAAATTATTTATGTAAAATTATTGTTACCAATATTTTAAAACATTTATTATTAGTCCTTATTTCAATTTTAACCTTTAGCTAGTATAATTAAATAGGATTAAAATTAATATATAAAAAAAAAAAATGAATAAAAATTTTGGAAAAAAAAAGTTTAATAATTATCCAAATGAAATTATCTTTTAAGTCTATAATTCAATAAAGTTATAGGGGGTATTCTATATCATGTAAAAGATAGTGAAAAATAATTATAATTTTTTTGTGTATGATATTTTTGTTATATTGTCAATTTTACTTTTATTAAAATTCTATTTAGCTTTCCCAAATAGAGCTTCCTCTTTATTTAAATAAAATTCGCAAATCTATTCCTTAATAATTGAGAAATTATCCATCTAAAATTAATGCTCCTTATGCCTAAAATATTGTTTATTTTGATATCAGGAGAATTGGAATATGAGAGTTAACTTTATTTAAATTTAAATTCATACCATTTTTTGAAAAAGAATTACCTTAAAAAGGTATTTTCTATTATGCTAAAAGATCTTCAGAACTCTTTACCTTGGATTTCATTTTTTATACATCCCATAATCGGATTGAATTATCCCAACTGCCAGACGCCAATGTATTGCCATCAGGAGAGTAGCAAACTGACCTTACATTACTAATATGACCATCTAATTTAGATTTTTATTATCCTGTCTTTATATCCCATAAGCGGATAGTCTTATCATCACTGCCAGATGCTAATGTAGTACCATCTGGAGAGAAGCAAATTGACCTGACATAACTAGTATGACCATTTAATTAAGACTTTAATTGCCCGTTCTTAACATCCCATAAAAAAATTGAGTAATCATCGCTACCAGATGCTAATGTAGTACCATCAGGAGAGAAGCAAACTGTTTCGACAAAATGTTTATGACCTATTAATTTGGATTTTTATGTTTCTGTATTAACATCCCATAATTAGACAGAATTATCCACACTACCAGCTGCTAAAGTAGTACCATCTGGAGAGAAGCAAACCGAATTTATAGTATAATTATGACAATCTAATTTAGATTTTTATTATCCTGTCTTAATATCCCATAAACGGATAGATTTATCATCACTACCAGATGCTAATATAGTGCCATCAGGAGAAAAGCAAACTGACCTGACATAACTTGTATGACTATCAAATTTAAATTTTTATTGTCCTGTCTTAACATCCCATAAGCAGATAGACTTATCTCTACTACCTGATGCTAATGTAGCACCATCCGGAGAGAAGCATACTGACCAAACAGTGCTGGTGTGATCATTAAATATACATTTTTATTGTCCTGTCTTAACATCCCATAAACGAATAGATTTATCATCACTACCAGATGCTATAATGGTACCATTAGGAGAAAAGCATAATGAAGATATAGCACTAGTATGACCATCAAATGTCGGTTTTTATTTACCTGCTTTGACATCCCATAGGCGAATAGACTTATCATCACTGCTGGAAGCTAAAATGGTGCCATTAGGTGAAAAGTTTATTGAATTGACACTACAAGTATGTCCGAGGAAATTAGAGTCTTGCTATCCTGTCTTAACATTCCATAAACAAATAGACTTATCTTTACTACCAGATGCTAATAAAGTGCCATCAGGAGAAAAGCAAACTGATTGCACAAAACTAGTATGGCCATCAAATTAAAATTTTTATTGTCCTGTCTTAACATCCCATAAACGAATAGATTTATCATCGCTACTAGATGCTAATGTAGAACCATCAGGAGAGAAACAAACAGATTCGACATATCTAGTATGACCATCTAATTTAAATTTCTATTGACCTGTCTTAACATCCCATAAGCGGATAAAGTAATCAGAACTTCCAAATGCTAGAGTAAAGCTATCAGGAGAGAAGCAAACTGTTCTGACGGAATTAATATTATCTTAGATTTTAGATTTTTTTTTTCTTGTCTTAACATCCCATAAATTAATAGATTAATCATCACTACCAGATGCTAATGTTGTGCCATCTGGAGAGAAGCAAATTTAATTGATAGTATGATAATGTCCATCCAGCTTAAACTTTTTTTGTCCTGTCTTAACATCCCATAAACGAATAGATTTATCATCGCTACCAGATGCTAATGTAGAACCATCAGGAGAGAAACAAACAGATTCGACATAGCTAGTATGACCTTTTAATTTAAATTTCTATTGACCTGTCTTAACATCCCATAAACAAATAGAGTCATCACTACTACCAGTAGCCAATATTGCACCGTCATGAGAGAAGCATACTGATTTACTAAGCTCATCAAATTTATGTAACTCATTTATTCTTAAGTTTTTCCACTTACAATTAATTAACTATGTTTCATTCAAATTTACTCCACTTATATCTACATTTTCAAATTCTGATCCGCTCAGATTGCATCTGGCAAAATTAGCTCCAATCAAAGAAGTGTTTAATATCTTAATATTTTCAAAGCATTTTTTAGTTAGATCAACCTTCATTTCAATTAATATATGCAGTGAATTTGACCCACATTAGACAAATTAGTTGTCAATTGCTGTAAGCTGAACTAGAAATATCAATAATTCAATAATCTTCTATTCTTATGATATTTTCAAAATTAGCTTTCGTTTAATTTCTATGTAGATTTCTGAGTTATAATTATTTTTATTGAAGTCATGATCTTTAATTTAGCTGATAACATTTTTGATTTATTTAATATTATTATAATAAGCCTTAACTTCTTTTAACTTATCCATTTAAAATTCTAATTAGTTATGATTTTCATTTTTTGTAAGTAATCCTTCACATTCTTAAATTTTCTCTTTTTTAAATATTTCAAAAATCGCACTCAAGATTTAATCATCAATATTGTTAATCTATGCTAAAATTTTATATAGATTTTCTTCATATTCAACATTCTAATTCATTTGATTAAAAAAAATATTGAATTTCTATTTATTATATACTAAATCTCATAATATTATCACAGTATAGAAACTTATATATTTATGCTAAGATAAACACGAAACTTGCTAAAATTTGGAGTTGATGGATAATTAGAGAAATAAATTCAACGTTAATTCAGTATTACCTTGTAATAATCACCATTTCTGATACAAACTTATAATATCTTTTTTTTTAGTTTATTTTTAATGTTTAAAATCATATAATTCCCAAATTTCATCTAAACTTTTGTAGATATGGTTTTGGGTAACCTGATTAATAATTTTATTGAATCTCTTCTTATTTTTTCCGAAACATCATTTTGATGATTGGATTGTGTATAAAGGTTTGGAGATGTATTTAGAAATGAAGTCTCAAATATGCATTCCATTGCTTTATTATATATCATAATATTTTCCTCAGTGGTTTTAATTAATAAATTAATAGTTTATAGCATTTTTTGCTTAATTTAGCTAGTTAGAAAAAATACACCGAATATCAAAAGAAATCTCTAAATATTTAAAGAATTTTTCTTTTTTTTCTAAATTGTAGAATTATATTTTTGATCATTCAATTTCCTTAATTAATATTGATTTTCCTTTTCATAGGATAGTAACTGCATTTAACCGGGTTTCAAATATTTATATGATTAAAGACTATTAATTAAAGGTTTGCAATAATTTTTAAACACGTGTTTTCGTAAAATTAGTAGCTGAAAGAATAATTGTTATTGATTTATATTATCACACTAAAATCATAAAAAGGAATGATTTTTAGAATTTATATCTTCTGTCTGCAAGAAATTTGAAATAAAAACTTACAACCATCTACTAACTATTAAAATTATAAATTATGACTTGATTGGTTTGATCATTTAATCATAATTTAAAAAAATTTGATATGGCTTAATAATTCTTTTTCTATATTTTAATAACTTAGAATTTCTATTAATAAAGGGATTTAATTATTTCTTAAACTACAGTTAATTAAATTATTAAAATAAATAAAAAGAAAAGAGCTGGAGGAATACGTTAATATTATTTTGATAAACAGAATAATGTTTAATTTGAAAAATTTGCTTGAATTAATTTGTTAAGTTTCATATAAAAATAACCAGATAATCTTAAGGAATTATAACAAAGGAGGCCATTAAATAAGAATAGCATTTCTGAATCATTCATAAAGAATTACAAAAATATTTCCTAATTAATAACTATGGAGTAATCATCAATCTAAATTAATTAACTCGAAGCTTGTTTGATTCCTTTAATTAAGTTTCCACTAATATTTTGAATAAAGAATAATGTTAAAAACAAATATTGAGTTTGTTATTTAAATTATTAATAATAGGATCCATAAATAAGTTTATAATTCCACGTAAATAAATATCACCAATTTGATTAATCTTATAAATGGATTCTTACAAAAAATTAATATGAACTGTATATAAATAGATGTTAATGCATTAAACTTTGATAAGAAAATTTATTCTATCAAATATTAAAACAAAAAAAGTTCTTGAATCAAATCAACTAGTGCATCATTCAAAAATTCCTTATTATTAATTCCATTAAATTATTTTTGCATGAACAGTTCCATAAGATTCACTATAAACCCAAGCTTATTTAATATTTATTTGATAGTATTCTAAAATGTATTAAGTACTCTTGATTTTTAGACTAGTTAAGTTTTCAATTTGCTGATGACGTAATCACAATTATCAATACTAGTAAAATAAAATTTATCTTAAAGACTATTAGAACCTTGAACATATTACAACAAGATATTATAAATCTAAAAATTGATATTTTTCCATATACAATCAAAATTTAACAAAAAGAATATAAAGCTCATTAGATTTTTATATAGGAAATCCTTTCAACTACTTATCAATTTATATCTCTTAATTAAATCCTCATGTTAAGTTAGTATTAGTAAAATTTATATAATTTAATTTATATATTTCATCCAAAGAAATAAATTAATTATAAAAGTTTCTTAAATAACTTCATATTCAAAGTGTCTCTAATAAATATATAGGTTTCTTAAAGATTTGAATAATATAAAAATCTACAAATCTAGTTCTAAAAATTTTTTGCTTAAAACAGTATATTATGATTTTTGAAATTACTTTGATTTAAAATAAATTTATTCAGATTCAATATATTTTAAATTTCATAAAAATGCTGAAATTTTCTCTTCTTCATAATTATAATTTTCTATTGTATTGCTTATTTTAGATTTAATAATTCATTAAAAAAATAAATTAACTAAATGGATTGCTGTTATAATCTTATTAGTATTCAGAACATTTTGGTTTAGTAATTAATTTTACTTTTTCTTTTTCAAGGTTCCTTGTACTTAGTCCTCCAATATTTTAACCAAAAAAGTTTAAAATGTAGAATTTATTTATACTTATATTCGTTATTAATTGAATTAAAAATTACTCTTTTATAATTTGTTTATTCAAACTTTTTTTTGATAGACACTTTATGAACAGGATACTTTTTTTAAATACTAATTTGTTATTTTTAATTTTATGAGAATTTAATAACACCCCTCGATAAACTTCTTATTCATATATTGGGATGAAATGATGCACTGATATAGAATCCGATTTTGATAACAATGATATGATTATTAAGAAAGTGATAAAATGATTCCGAAGTCAATCATAATACCTCATCTCAAATTAATTGTGAAACTACTTTAAAAATCTTTATCTTTGATATATTGTAAATGCCAATAAACCCACTTCCTCCATAAATTACATATCATGTACCTCTTATATAAACTAAATCCTTTATCAGATAATTCAGTGTATTGAAAATCAATCAATAACAATGGAAATAGAAAATTAGATAATATTTGGAGTTGTCAAGTGAAAGCAAGTGAAGATAGTTATACTCTTAGCTAATTTTTAGATTAACTAAATTTTGTTTAAGAATATCATTTATTAATACCTAAATTTATTGTAAACTAAATTCTATTCATTGAATTCATTTTAAAACATAATAATCTAATAATAGATCTAATATGAAAATTTCATCCATATCGTCTCTTAAACAGAATTTACAATTTACACTCATTCAGTAATTCTTCCATAAATAAACATTAATGCAAAACCTTCTTATTTTGTTTATTAGACGATTAAATTTGGGTTTCTGCTGGCAATTTAGAATAATCAATGTAAAAAGATAATTCCAAATATTATATTTAACTGAATGAAATCGACAGATATCCTAAAAAATCAACATCCTCATAATTAAACTCATCAAGTTAATCTGATTCCTTTGAAATGATTTATATAACCATTCCAAAAAACACTTTAAGCCCGAATTCAACATATACATTATAAATAACAGCTACAAATATAAATACTAACTAAACACAATATTAAAATTTTACTATATATATTCCATTTGCTGGATTGATTTGTTAGTTTAACAATAGAGGAATTTAAAGTATAAGAAAAGATCTGAATCTCCTAATAGAATGTAATGATTTCGACACAATATATGATTGGAACAGTTATCCAGATTTGTCTATTTAAGTTACTTGTAAAGATCTATAAAAAGCAGTGCATGATAATATGAACAAAACAAAAACATAAATGTTAATAAGACTGCCCCATAATAATTTATAAGGAAGAATTCAATTTCCACTTTCGAAATTTAAGAATGGAGTGTAACTGTTACCAAATTTTAAGAAACTAAAAAATTTACTTAAATAATTGTTTACCTTGATGATGATTTCCCTATGCTAAATCTAGAATACAATAAAGGATATTTAATGAGAAAAATTAACAATTATGAATAATTAAATTTTACATTTGAAATCCCTTTTGATTAAAAACCACATCTGTTAGATCTGTCTATTGCAATTATTTATAATTTTGAAATAATAGAAATACTGCAACCAAAATACATATTCCATTAATTTAAGATAATTAATAGCATCAAGAAATTAAATTTTGGTGATGATATAAATCTTAAATTTGCAGCTTAATCCACAAATAATATTATGCCAAGTCTAAATAATATAACACTGTCTATGAATTAGCCTCCAGAATGTTCAAAATTATTTCTAACTAGTTCAAATACTTTAGCGCTAACTGATCTCTTAGTAACTTGTAGTTGCGATCAATCAAATGATTCTCCATATGAATATTAGCTTAGGTTATTTTTAAGAGAATCAGACTTAACTAATTTCTTAATAGAATCTTCAGATAATTCCTTAATTCTTTATCCATTTTAAACTTAAAATTAATTTTAAATTTAAACTCCCACCTCTATTGACTCCTCAAAAATTGGAATTTTAGTTTAAGTGCTTGATACTGGAGAATCAATCACTCAAATTTTTGAATAAATTACTGTAAAATTTGCAAAAATAAATTGTTCCTCAATTTAATTTTAGAATTTAAATTTATAAAACTAGATAGCATTGCTATTTGAAACAATGAATTAAAAATGCGAAGAACTGCATTCTTAAATTTATCTTCATTTGCTTTAGAAATCAATTTCATCAGATAAAAATGAAAATATCTTAAAATTTAAGGCTTTAAAACTATATAAACAATTCTTAATTTAATCCATTTAAAGCAAACCTAAAACTGATTTACAAAATCAAAGATGCTTTGATATAAACTCAAACCATTTATTTATTACATACAATTCCACTTCTGAACAAGAAGAAGTTAATTTAACTACTCAAATATAAAATTTAAAAGAAAATCCAAAAAATTTAAAAAACACTCTACAATATTTTAAGAAACTAAAAAAGCAATTTTAAGAGGAGCTTTAATTAAATTAATACACATGAAATGAATAAATCTTTCAACAGTATTAAAGCTCTTTAGATTGATTAAGTAGTTTATTTTAATCAATTTGTTTTATTAAATTATATACTATCTAGATTTTATTTATTCGAATTTTTCATCAATAAATGTAAAAATTTAAATTCTTTATTAAGCCATTATTGAATTGCAAACAATTGTTACTTTAATTTCAGAGGAAACCTAAAATACAGTTATAGTAAACTAAAATCCTCTAGTTCTTAATGGAAATGAGATTATGTGGGAAATAAAAAGAAGAACAAAATCAGTTTTTAATTAATGCTTTAATATTAAACTAGCTTTAGAGGATTACCTTGTAGATTATATTTAATTTGAATAAACTTATTTTTAAATAAATCCTTTAAGATTCACTTCGGATCTCTAAGGTTTGTTTTAAAACTAATTTAATGACTCAACTTTGCAAATATTTTCAGAGAAATACTACCAAATATAATTAAAAAATTCTTGTTAGAATAGATTAATATCATATGAAAATTTTTAATCTTTTTATGGCACAAAATTTGGATCTTATTAATTTTGTTCAAATACTACATAATTTTTATCTGAATATGAAATTTAATGTGGAATTAGAACAATTTCTGGGAAATTTAATTAGTGCAATCTCAATAGAGTACAAAATAACGATACTATAGAACTAACTAGCGAATGTAATAAGTTTGGTGATATTTTCCTCTTAACCTCAAAAAATTTAGTTTTGTAAAATGTAAACAACTCAATAAATTAATGACCTTATCTTAAAATTGATTCCACATCTGATAATCAATTGGTTTTACAAATCAGTACTAGCTCTTTATCATTCATATTTATAGCCATCTATATCGTTTATACATATAAAGATTACAAAGAAGACTGTGAGAGATCTGATACTGAATAAAGGAATTTGAGTCCCCAGAACATTTTACAGAATAGAAATTTTATATATTAAGGTAATTCTAAGGTGTTCAAGGAAAGATTTAAGGTACAATTGAATAATTATTTTAGTAAATTCATTAAACTATTTCACTATTTAACTATAAAGACAAAAGTATTGAACATAGCTATCGAATTTTAGAAGTACTCTCTTAATTAAATTTATTTTTAACTTTAACAATCCTTGAATTTTAGATGTTAAACAATTAAATTCTTTTCATTTTTTTATTCATTATTATAAACCCACTAATCATTTTTATAATGAGATTTTTTACAAGATAATTGAGCTATATATAGATTCAAAAGGATTGCTGCTTTCATAAGCCAGCTTCTTCTTATTATATTCTTGATGACACCTTATATAACTATGTACGTTTTTTACTTACTGAAGTATTATTTATACTATTTTAGAATAAAAATGCAATCAGAATAATATAAAATTGAAACAATCTTTGGAGGCAATATAATAATATCCCAAGTACTTTTAGAATCTCTAACTATTTTGGAAGAATAATCATTTATAGATTAATAGCCACAAGTTTGAAAAACATGGATCTTAATCCACTATATCATTTTAGGCATTTTTTTGTAATGCATAGCAGTTTAGAAGAAATATTTGAAGATTTCGTAAGGATTTGATAAATAATTTATATAAAGATATTAAATATTTTATAATTTTATCAAAACAAATTTATAAATAACATTCAATTATTATATAAATGATAATTTTTTATATATATATAAAGGTCAAACAATCAATGATAAGAATTTGAGTGCTTTTAAAATTTTATATATAAATAAATTGTTTTCGTAAAGTCTAAACTTGTAAGATCAATTATTTTAACAAATATAGACAACCAATTATCTTAATGTTTAACTTAAAACTATCCTATTAGGCTAGATCTATAAATTATTTTACAACCTATTTTATTAAGTGTGAGAATAGCTACATTATTAGCATAAGCAAAATTTAGTATGTTTAAATAAATTAAATTATTTTTCCCTAATTACATTTTTTCTTAGTACTTTTCTGACCAATAGATATAATCTAATTCTTCTCAAAAGTCCTCTATCAACTGATTAAAAAAAATATTAAGCTTAAAGGAAACTAGCAAGGTACCTTGATGTAATTTAATAATTCTCAAAAGAAGAGACATTAAAAAAGAGATTAATTTAATGAACAATTTAATATCCATTCTCATATCATTGAAATAAAAAATATATATTATGTTTAAATTTTATTTCTATTAAAACTATTAGTTATGATAAGTTGAATATAATTCTCAATACTAAATAAAGATTCACAAATTCCACCTTTTCATCACTTCAGAATTAATATCTGTAGTAAATTTTATTAAATCATTATCTTTAAGTGTTAAATCAGCTGCTTATATAGCCATAGCCAAAGCCATAATAAATTAAGCTGCTGATTTGTATTGATAAAAAGTTGAGTTTTATTTTGCCTGCTAACATTGGAAACTAGCATCCTTTATAAAATAACTCTTGCATCCTTATTGATTACAGAAAATATCCCCTTTAGCTGAAAGATATGAATATTTTGAGCAACTTAGATGACTCCATTCTCTTAATTCACTAGATTTGCATATACAACTAGGAGGACAAGCGCACTTTAATCTTACCGATGTTATATTTGGATAAGGATTCATTAAAATTATATTCTATACATCCTAAAAGAAATTAACAATATATTTATATTTTATTCTATTAAATTGTTTACAAATTAAATAAATACATTAATTAAAGAAAAAAAGTGAATTTTAATATTTGATATATTTATTTTCAATTTATTATTAACATTATTGTATAATTCAAATACTAAGTATATTAACAAAAGTCAACAATGATAATTCTCTTCATAAAAGATTAATAATGAATTATAAATACTATAAATTAATTTCTAATAAACTATAATTTTTATTATTAAATATGTATATATAAATAATATAAAATGTTCATAAATTTCAGGTATTTTAGAAGATTGCTAGATAAATTGTCATCCAAATTGGCAAAGTAAATATACATCCTAAATATCCATATAATAAGATCAATGATACAACATCTTCAGCATTTTATTAGTATTGTTTAGCCATAACTAAAATATTAATAGCAGATGGAGTACAAAAGGTTATAAATAAAATAAATAGTTGACAAACATCAGTCATTATTGATAATTTATCTAATAATAAAATAGTAATTAATCCAAGGAAAGGTAAAAATATTAATCTATTTGCCACTATTTAAATGATTGTAGATATTTTTTCTTATTAGGATGAATTATTAAAATAAATTAAATATAGGTTTGATCCAAGAATCATTAAAACAGATGGAGTTGTTGCTTTTGAGATTGTTTATAAAGGTAAGAATATAGCACTATGCAAAAAGGTATCATTTACTAATTCATCTTAAATTGGATAAATTACTAAACAACATAATGATGCTAATACTGATATTAAAGGCATATTCCAAAATGACTTTTCTGATTTTTATTCATTTTTGTTTTATGATTATTACTCTGGTAAAGCTATTCTTAAATCAGAGAGTTCAATCTCAGCTTGATTCTAATCAGTTTCATGTTATTCCAATATTCTTTTTCCTATAGACCATCTTAAAGCATTAACAATCACAGTTTAAATAATAATTATGGTAACTAATTTGACTTCAATTTATTTTTCTGGTTATTCTGTCATTTTAGATAAATAGGATGTTAATCCATAAGAAAGTTATAATTAAATATTAGTAGTGTGTGGATTTGCAGATGATAAAATGACAATAGAGTTTAGTTTTTTTTCTTTAATCCAAAATCTATTACTTACAATTCCTATGCAATAACCAAAAAATAAGCAACAAAAGGTTGTAATTATACTAGGTATTAATGATACTAGAGAACCAATAGTAACAGCTTTAAGAAAATTTGTAAAAATCAAAGATGGAAGAAATAGTCTTTCAACTAGACTGGATAAAGTTGTTGTGAATTATTTGTTCATGACCTTATTATGGGTTAAAAGGGCACCACTACCTGCTATGGCTAACACACCAAAGGTTGCTGAAACTACCGCTCGTATAATATTTATAAAAATCATAAACAAAATTTAATGAAAAACAATTAAGTTTCTTAATAATACCATTTTTATTTCCTAAAAATTAAATTAGTCTACAGAGATTGCTAATTTAAATTAAAAAAAATTAAGTAACAAATTTTATTAATTTATATGGTCTGCCTTCTTTAAATAACTAAATATTCTTAAATGATATTAATAATAACAATAATGTACAAATCTGTAACAATATTTTACTCATGCAATAAATATCATTAAATATATAATCATCCATAAAGGTAATGTTATTATGGATAAAAGATAACTGTATAATAATATAACTGTTACTATTTCTTCAGCTGATTATAGGTATTATTTTGCCAATAATAGTATATTAATCGATGATGGAGTGCAAAAGGTTAGAAATAGCATAAATAATTGACATTTATCATCAATTATTTTCTGGCTATACACAATTATCACGATTATCATACCAATTATTGGCATAAATAGTAATCGGTTGATTACTATATATAATATTGCTGAATATTTTTCAACCTTATCTTTATTTCCCATATAGATTTCATAAAGACTACTTCCAAGAATTATCAATACTATTGGAGATGTTGCTTTTGATATGGTTTAAAGTGGTACAAAAATTGTATTGTAAATTACTTGGTTATTAAGTATTTAAGTCTAAACTATTGGGATACAAATACAAGCAATTGAAACCAAAGCAGCACTCAAAGGAGGATTCCAAAATGATCTTTATTTAATTTCTATATCACCTTTAGATGGTTATTATGATGACAGAGGGATAATCAAATTATGAGACTAAGGTTCTGATAGATTTGTCATTTCTAATTCCATCTCTTATTATTGTAAGATACCTTTTCCAATGGTCCATCTAATTGAGGTCACAATTACTGTTTAAATAATCACAGTAGTTACAAGTGTTGCCTCAATTTATTTTTCTGGTTTACTAGTCATCATAGCAAACCATTTACTTAGACCATAACAAAGTTATAATTGTAAATTGGTAGTATGAGGATTAGCAGAAGCTAAAATGACAACTGAATTTAGTCCTTTCTCCTTGATCCAATATTTATTGCTGACCGTTCCTAGGATGTAACCAAAACATAAACATAACAAGGTGATGATGATACATGGGATTTATTAGTTAAGTTTTTCCAGTGTGAGACTCTTTAAAAAATTAGTAAAAATTAATGCTGGAATGAATAAATGCTCAGTTAAACATGAAAGTTGGCTAGTTAATTGTTTAGTGATAATTTTTTTATGAGTTAAATAAGCACCACAGCCACTAATAAAAAATACACCAAAAGTTGTTGAAACAACTACTTGGATAATAGTTAATATCTACATTTTAAAAATATATAAGAAATAATTTCGAATATAGTTTAAAAGTATTCAAAAATATCCTAATTAAACAAATTAATTATAAATTGTAATGACGAAATATACTCTTATTTTTGCTTTGCTTTTAATTTGTAGTTTTGGAAAGAAAACCATCTATGATAGATTACATGGAACTCACATTGAAGAAGAATTTGAAAATGAAGTTGTTACAGAGATTACAATGTATGATGAAGAAGACCCTAAATTAAAATATGAGAAGATGATGAATACATTTATGAGATTAAGTATGTGATATAGAATTCTATTTAGATGAGACATAAGTAATAGGTTGTAGAAAAACAGATCATCATGAATTTTTTGGAATGTTTTTTTAGAATGCTGGAAGAATAGGAAATGATGGTTAAAATAATATTAGATTGATCAAATATGAAGATGATTGTTATGAATCAATGAGAGTATCATATGAAACCAATGAAGCAGAAAAGTTAATTCTATATTGTATATAATTTTAGTCGTGTGTGTGTTACATTCACTCCAGGAAAATACAAGAATAGTGAATAATGTTCTGAATTCTATTTGATTGGTACAACCTTGAATTACAATATTGTCAACATTAAAGATTGTAAAATTATTTAAATTTATTTTATTAAAGAAAAAGAACATAGAGTCTATTTTAATTTCAGAAATCAAAAATAAGTTGAAGCTTTTAAATATTCAGGTGCATACATATTTAGAACATGTGATTATTTAGAAAATTGGTTTGGTGATCTATTAATGACATTAGAATTATTTTTTGGTGGATTTTCTAGTAACCCATATTTAGGTCCAATCTTTGGAAGGTACAATAATATAAAAATATAAGTCATCCACCTGATTGGATGGTAAGATCAAATATAGAATTAATAGAAAGAGCAACTGGTTATAGATGGTAAGAAAGACCTAATGTTGTTGTTGATTTAAAGGCAGATGAAGTAAACAATGGAGATTTTTTAGCAGTCACTAGATTTGATGGATTAGATTAAATTATAGAATGGGGAACTGGAGGTAGAATTGGACATAGTGCTATGATCTTTGAAATTGATGGTGAAAAATATGTAATTGAATCATAAGATGCTTGGTATTGGCCAACAAAAAAAATACAAAAAACTAAATGGGAAGATTGGAAAGTATATGCTAAAAATGCTGGATTTAATGTTGCTGTTTTACCATTGAGTCCAGAAAAAAGAGCATAATGGGATTAATAAGCAGCTATGGAATATTGGAAAAAGATGGAAGGATAACCATATGGATATCACACCTTTTTATTTGGTTGGATAGATACACCAAAAGATAATTATCCAAAACCATTAAGTGCAGAATTTGCCACTTATTTATTCTCTTTCATTGAAAAAATAGCACCAGGACCAATCACATCTTTAGTAGGAGAAGCCTTAAATAAAAGATTGGGCACAGAAGGTTTATCAGTGTCAGAAATTGCAATAGAAGCTGCAAAATAAGGAATTGAATTGGTAGAATAACTATATATATTTATAGAGTGACTTATACGCTATGGTAGAAAGAGATGAATGGATTTATAGTGATGGTCCAAGTTAAGCTTGTGCTGCCTTTGTAACTGCAATGTATAAAGCAGCTGGATTATTCAAACCTTTTCACATTGAAGCACTTGAGTAATAATAATAAAATTAATATAGGTTCACACCAAAAGATATTTATCAATTGAAATTCTTTGATTCTAATTATGTAGTTCCAGAGAAATGCAAAAAAAATGATCCAGATCTACCATATTGTTAATTAATGGGAACTCACAGAATTGAATTAGAATGGTATAATACAGTTGAACCATATGAAAATATGAATTAGAGATGTCCAAGTATTGCTCCTGAATACATAAGACCTGATGGTTGTTGATTTCTTACATAAAAACAAGATATTTATCAAATATATTTAGATTTTATATTAAATCAAGGTAAAAAGTTATCTTCTACTCCATCTTAGAATTATTCATCATCTAAATTTTATCTTATATTTGTTTTAGGAGGTGGTTGTTTATTGCCTCTCCTATTATTAAAATATAATTATAATTACCTTGTATTATTAGTGAAACTAACAGGATTATCATCTCCTTAAGGTAATCGAACTTATTCATCTTCATTATTTATTAAATTTAAATCTTGACCCTAATATCCTTCAATCATTTCCATTTCTCTTTCCAATTTTCTTAATTAACCTGCATATTCTTCATAAGGTAATCCCATTTCTCTACATAATTGCACTAAGAATCGGAGACCTAAAGTATTTAATACTTTTTAATACATTCAATATTATCAGGATAATCAGAATAGATTTTCTAATAGTTTCCTAATGCTTTTTAAAAATGTCCCATTCTTCTATAACAACTAGCAACCATCAATTTCCATTTCACATCTCTTGTCTATACTTATGCTGCTCTTTCAAAATATAAGCTTGCCTTCTCATACATTTCTTATTTCACATAATAGACTCCTAGCCATGATATTGTATCAATGTTTGTTGGTAATATTCTATAAGATTCTTAAAAATAATGCAATGCTTAAGGTTCATCATCTTCCTATTAATTATATTATATTATTTACTCTTGCAAATAGTGATCCTAATCTAGCTAGAATATTGGGATCATTAGGTACTTTGTTCAATAATTCTAGATACCATTTCATAGCTTATTTTGAATTTCCAGTCATTTCATACAATGCGGCCATTTAAAACAAAACTTCAGGAATACATACAATAGTTTATAATTTGTCCAATGCTTATAAAGATTCAACAAACATATTCAATTTTCTATTTACATATGCTAAATTGTAAAGTGCTTCTATACAATCTGCTTCAACACCTATAGCTTCTAAATATTATTCTTTGGCTCTCAAGAATTCATTTTTCACATATAAACAATTTCCTCTATTTACTAAAGCCTTTGCATTATATCTATCGTATGTGATAGCAATTTCAGCATATTTTTCAGCTTATTTATAATCATTTTCTAAGAAATACAAAAATGAGATATTTGTAGCAATACGAGCCATAATTAACTTATCTTTTTTTTCGAATCCTTTTAATGTTTCAATAGATTTCTCAATATTCTTTTTTTTTAAATAAGCCATTGCCTTACATATTTCAATTTCTGTTTCAGCTTCAGGGAATGTAGAATTTTTGAGTTATTCTAATATCCATTCATATCCAACTATAATATCATCTTCAATTAATGGAGCAATCAATTTGGCAGAAGTGACAATATAATATATAGCTTCTCTTCTTCTTTCTTTAGTATCTTCTCTTAATTTATCTGTAATAGTAGTTCCCTTATTTTCATTATTTTCTTCTTCACTCTCTCCTGGTATTTCAATAGTTAATAGAGTAACAAAGTAATCTTTCATTTTATTTTTATTTCCACTCAAATATAAGCAAATCATTAGATTAAATCCAGTTGGAAAATCAGGTGAACTTTTCAGTATTTATTCATATGAAGTTATTGCCTCTTTAATTTTTTCTTTGCCCAACCTTACTTATGCATGACCAATATTCTTTTGGATTTTGAATCTCATTTCTTTTGATGTGGCAGGAATCAAATCCAAAGCCATTTTGTACATTTTAATTGCAGTAGTATATTTTTTTTATTCAAAATAAATGTTTCCCATATTGACTCTCAATCTTCCTGCTTGTGGATATTGTTTACATTTGATTATTTCTTAATATTTTGTTAGAGCATCTTAATGGAGTCCATTAGCATGTAAAGCACATGCTTAAGTTAAGGCTGCACAATAACTAAGATCTGTATTTATTGATTCTACTAAATTTTAAGCTTCTTTAGATTATCTTAATTTCTTTTCTTTATTGAATGCTTCTTTAGCCTTTTCCAAACATTCAGATAGATTGCCTCTTAATTTAGCCATAGCACTCTATTCTATTAATGTATTTATTTCTTTTTCGATGGCTTTAAATTATTCTTCAGGATTTGTTTCAAGTTTGGGTTTATTCAAATTAATTTGATTTTGAGTAGAATTGAATGGGTCCTTTTTTTATCCAAAATTGGCTCCTCTATTAGAAGTCATAGGTCTAGCTTCTGCTTAAGGTTGTCTAGCAGCTGTACCTAAAGGCTTTCCTCTGGATGGTTATGGTCCACCTGGTGCAGGTTATTATGCCTAAACTAATATGAATGATATTTTACTCTAACATTTTCAAAATTATAATTATTAACAGGTGGTTTACCACTAGTTTGATTGAAATTATTACCACTCATACCAAAGGCTCCATATTAAGATTAATTCATATTATATAAATATATATTATTTATTATTTAAATTTTGGTTAATCATTCTCCAAGAAACAGGATTTTACATGAATTGAAAGCATAGAAGAACATTTGGAATTCATCATATTACATATTTAATTTACGTAATGATAATTCTTTTTACATATTAATCTATAAATTATATATAAATATTAATTACTTCGTCTGTTGCTCTTTATGATTAATTTGGTTTTGTTGTAGCTAAAGTTTTAGCTGATTTCATATCAAGAGTGAATTTATTTTTTATTTCTTTTCTCCAATGAAGAGAATCAAATTATGCTTTTTAATCTAATAAAGTTAAGAAAAATTGAATTCCTAAAGTAAAACCATCATCCTATAATATTATAAATAAATATTTACACTAATAAATACTTCAGTAGTTGAATTCTTTTTACCTATTTAATCTTTTGAAATTAACATTTTTTCAATGAAATTCAAAGTCAATGTAGGTACAATCAAATAAAATAGAGACAAATGTTCATTTTCTGGTGTATTGATACTTGAAAATGCCTTCAACAATAAATTTATATAATCAATTTTCTCTGAAAAACTACTTTTATATAATGTAAATATCTCTTCTAATTCTTTTGCTGTACTAACTGTTGCATCTATTATTAAATATCATATTAATATAATTACCACTAAATCCAGCTTCTCTTGTAAGTGATTCTAATTAAGTAGGATTGTATTAACTTGGAATATATTCTAAACATTTTGAATTAACATGTAAAGCTGCTGATCTTAATAATCTAACAAATGCTAATGAATTTCCTATTTATGTTATTAAAGTTCTGAATTTATCAAGATAATTAGATCCATCATCAAATGTACCCATTTTTTTAATTTCCTTATATAATGCTTCTGCTCTATCATAAGGATATTAACCATCTAATTCATCTTTCTTTTCTCTAAAAAATCTATCTTCTCTTACTAAAGGTGATTGTATTAAATCATCAAATAAAAATTATGAAAACATTTGTATTTTTCTATTATATATATAAATTAATATACTTTTATAAGAATTTATAGACACTATTAACAGTTGTACTCAATATACCAATACCATGTGTTCTTATAGAATCTGCTATTTATTAAATACTTATTGAATATACTTATTTACTTTCTGATGTAACCTATATTAATTATATTAAATTTATATACTTAAACAAATTGTTATTAATACAAATTATATGTGTATTTAGTAAAGAATTATTAAATATTTTTGAGAACATTTAGTACATCAAAGTTTCCTTAATCTACTGTTTAGGTTGGTAAATAAACATTAATTAAATTTAATCCAAATTTAGAATTAGCTAAACTTCTCATTTATTCATATGTTTCTTGATCATACATATTGAGTACATTAATATTATAGAATGTTTCATTTAATATTTGATTTATTTCAGTTCTCAAATTGACAATTGAATCAAATATTAATACATAATCAATATCTAATAATCTTTTTAAATCTTTCACTTATTATTTAAATGGATTTAATGCTGTTATTTTTTCAATTAATACTGTATGTACTTAAATTCTTAAATAATCTTCAATATCTCTAGCCAATGGTTATAAATATTATGCATAAAATTCTTTAACAACATATTATCTAAAAGAATCAAATAATTCATCAGGATTTTCTAAATGCATACAATCTTTTAATTGAACTGAACAATCAGATACAGCATTCAATAAAAATTAAAATCTTTTTGCTTATGATGGATGTTAATAAATATATTAAAAGAATGAAGGTAATAATTCTCTACACCAATAAAAATAAGTACTTGCTGTCACTTTTTTTACATAATAAGGTAATAAAATTAATTTATCAAGTTTCCAAAGAATATTTCTGAAATCTTCTTTTTCTTAATTTGTGAATATATCTTTAGCAACCATAAAATCCATTAAAAAATACATAGTCTACAATTTCAAAGGTGATAGTGTACTCTTTAGAATAGAATTTAATATTTATAATGCTCCTAATATTTCAGCACCTCCTGTACCAAAACTCTTTAAATTTGCCTTCATTTTCTCTAATACTTATTAAATAATTCTTTATCCATTTTTAGTTATATGATTTTATATTAAAGCAGGTTAGAATACATCATATTTTTATTCAAAATAATATTCTATTGCTTTTAACATTTCAACTGCCAAAACAACATCTTTTGATAATGATGTATCTAATGATTATTCTTCTAATCCAAAATGTCCTAATAATAATGCTTATAATAGATTTCTTGTTTAAGATGCAATTGTTAATCCTTACAATACTAAAATTACTCTCTAATTCATTCTCTCTTCTATATATTTCTATGCTCTTTCTCTATCAATTTTATCAATATTATTAAATGAAGCTTAACTACATGAAAATGAGTCAACTCTAACTATCCAAGTAGTGAATGCAACATATTAAGCAGTTAATGAACTTTAAAATGAACCTGATAATCTTTATAAATAATTCTTAAAATTGGCAATAGGATCTTTTGGATCCATAGTCTGACTCTTTTTTGTTAATGGAGTGACTTCCATAAGAAATTTACTTAAATAACATAAAACTTATGAATGTCCATCAACCATTGGAACTTTCTTTTATAGAGACCAAAGATTTTTCCATAGATCTCTATTTTCATCATTTTGATATAATTATCTAACAAGTGCATAAACACAAAATGTAGGCAATAATAAATCTCTTTCAAACATTTCTTTAGCAGTTCCTAATGTTTTATCAAATAATTCATATCTTTCTTTGAGATATGTATTAAGTACATTAAAGAATTCTTTATTATTTTTAATTGCAGGTATATTTGCATTTTTCTCTTTGCCTGTTTTCTCATGAACATTTTAATCCCAATTCTATGCTAAAACAGATTAGAGACAAGAACCAGATAATACTGTTTTATCTAATCTAATCATAATTTTTTCTAATTGTTTAACATTTTAAGCATTAGAATTGAATTTAGTAGGATCTGGTTTAACAATTTTTAACATTCTCTTACAATAATTCCAATGTTCTTATAAATAATCATTCTATTCTACAACATTATCTAAGACATAAATAAGTTGCAATGCTCTTCCTATAGTATCTAATGGAAAATTTAAGTTAAATATTTTAATTATTTTAGAAATTGGATCTTTTTTATTGTAAAGTAAATTCAATTGATTAACTAAATGGGTGATGTAATTGATGAGTTTTTTAATTATGTCATATATTTACTTAAATTAACCAAGCATTCTACATATCATGATTTCAGCTTCTCCATCAGTTAATTTTCTCTCTTCTTCTAAATGAAGATCTGCCAATTCTCCATAAATAGTTAATTTATCAAGGAATTTATAGAACTATAGAATAATATTTATAAAAATACTTGATCTTCTATTTATCTGATTTAATTATCAATGAATACAAAGGATGCACTAATCTTATCAAAAACTTTATTGTCTGACTTCATAAAATCAAACAATCCCATGTTCTTTTCATAAACCATGAAATGACTCTGAATGATGCTTTCATAATCAGGTTATGTCAATGGGATTTGATAATCTTCTTCAAATGCTGAAAAATTAACAATGTGATTATTATATAATTCATTAAACTTTTAGAAATATTCCTCATAGGGTTTAGCTGATAATAAATGATTAATGATTACATGCAGTTAATACTTCTTTTCCAAATAGACCATCATCTTCTAAATCTATATCTTCCTCTTCATCAAAATAATTTTGTTTCTTTTACTCTTCCTTTTATTGCTGGAATCTATTTTTCTTCATTGTATATAATTATTATATATATATATAAATATATTAATAATATCAACCAATATATTATACAAATTGATTATATCCCATTCTATAATTCTTATTAAAATCATCATAAATTAAGTTTTAAAAAAAGACCTCTTCCCAATAATTTTTACATCCTTATTTAACTATATATAATGGTGCATATTTAGTATATTTATTACTAAACATAAATAATAATATTATATATTTACTTTCTCAATTCTGTAATTAAATAATGTAGTTTATTATTTATAGGATTTTTAGAATTGGAATAGAGATTGTCTTCTATTAAATTAATACTATAATATTATTTCCCAAATATATCAGCCATTTGATTTTCATCATGTATTCTAATTATTAAAGATTCTATACTTGCATATAAACAAAATCAAACAATAACCACAATCCATAAGCAATAATCCACCATTTGAAACATCCTCTAAAACCAAAGATATTGGTTATGGATATATGAAATACCCACTATCATCATAAATACATTCATATTCTTGCAAATTGGAAATATTATATAATTATGGTAAAATATAAGTAACTAAATCATCTACATTTAAATATTAAAAAATTGATCTAAAGTAATTCATTTAATCTGTTAGAACTGACTATTGATCATATGTATAATTGAGTATTGAAGATTTCATAATTCCTAACATATAAGAATGCAATGAATCAAGTGGTTCTTTTAAAATCTTACAATTATTAGATATAGATCTAGTTGCTGCAATTAAGAATTCTTTAGTTTAAATACAATCTTTCATATCTTTTGCAATATTTAATTAAGAAAGAGCAATCTTAAATAATGAAATTACTAAACATGATTAATCAATTTGAGAATAAATTGTCTTAATAGAATTACTAATTGGAATACAAATATTATGAACACGTATTCTTCTTTCCCCTTTATTTGAAGTATATAGAAGAGCAGTTTATATATATAAATTATCATAAGGAGCTCTAGGTTAATTCAATTCTAATTCATACATTAATACTTTTTGACTATTCTATAATCATAAAACACTTACTCTTCTGTGCAGTTAACATTCAATAGATCTGCATTTTTAATTGAATAATTACCATACACACTTTTAATTTTCCATCCTATTGATAGTCGTATTCTGAATACTGATTCCCAAGTATAATCTCTTTCTAAAACTGAACGAAAATCATAATAAAATTTTTAAGCTTAAAATAATAAGAATATTTACTATAAATATTAGGATCATCATAAAAAAAGATATCACCATTCAAAAATTTGACTAATTAATTTAATGTACCAACATTATTGAATCCACAAGGAATAACAAAGATTGAAGGACAAATATAATTTAAATGCATTTTTTCAGTAATTTATTTTAATTTATTATTAGTAGGTTAAAAGTGATTCTAAGGAGATTTAGAATTCTCAGTAATATTCAATTCTTTTATTTGATATGATGTTAAGATAATTAATTTGCCACCATTATCTTACATAATCTTTGAAACCAAATTAAATGCTGATATAAATTAAGTACTTTTTAATTATGGTTTAGGAAAGAAACGATCTAATTGACTTAAAAAGGCAACAATTATATCTTTAGAATCTTATAAATTAAATAAGTAATCTCCTGGTGTTGGCATTTCATTGTCATCTGTTAACACATACATTTATACTTATTTAAGTTAAGAATTAAAATTGTACAAATGTATACTAGTATCAAATGTAATAAAACCAAATAATGTTCTTTCATTAAATTTATCTTCCAAAATCATATCCTTAATTATCTATCCCATAATTCCTAGAATTTCTTGGCTTTTCTATGACACGTCAATCATAAAAAAATATGCAGGTGCCATTGGTGGTCTCATTTAATACTCTTATCCTGCCTTAATATCATATGATCCAGTAGTCAAATCAGGTCTTTTCTCTAAATCAATAGGTTTAATAAAGTTTTAGGGTATTTTAATTATGCATGTGCAAATATTGCATCTCATATATTCCTCATCTTTAAGTTATTCCATAAAAGGATTTATATATGCTCTGCAATTCTGACATCTCAAAATTGGATTGCTACCATAATTTACAGTAGGAAATCCTTATTCTATGGATAAGCCATAAGGTTATATAATCACTGTAAATGGAATTTTTGCATCCATATATATTTCTTTAGTTCTTGGAAATACTCTTGATGTGCTTCTTATGCTATTTATTGAATTGTATTGTTGACATGCTTCCAAATTTTTTAGAACTTCAGAATCTTATTAATCTGTATATTATTTTCCAAGCTCTTATTAAGGTTGTTATAATTATTATTAATGTAAGTTATCTAATCTACCATTCTTTTCCAATATTTTTCTATGAACACTCATTTTATTATTATTTATTAAATATAAATGATTCACACACTATATAGATGGATGCCACGATTCAGATTTGCCACAACACTAGGATCATCCAATGTAGCCTCTGGTAATTAAACATCAGCAACTCAATCAAATCCAATTCCTGTTTATTTAAGACCTTATGAAGCCAAGAAGTATGAGGTACCATCATCAAAAATCAAATTAACTACTGGATACAGTTTCCTAGATGTTGAGCCTATGCCAAGAGCTAAAATCATGAAATTATGTTACACAATACTTGATAAATTAAAGGCAGAAATCCCTGAAGGTGTTCTTTACAGAATATACACTGAAGAGAAATTAAAATATATTATGCGAATTACAGATGAAATAGAGGATATTAGATAACTTGAAGAGGAATTTGGTTTTGAATAAATTGAATTCCTTATTTAATAACTTGCCAAAGAAGTTGATTTAGTTGATCAAATGAAGTATACTCACTTTTTATAATCTTATAGATATTATAAACCTTGGGAGAAGACATAAGATGATAGCACATTTGAATTGCTTAGATAACCACATCCTGCTTTGAAACATTAAAGAAACGAAAAACCACCCAGAGAATAAACTAAATTTATTGGAAATTGATATTTAGAATAATAATAACAATAATATATATATATATATTTTATTCATGAACTCATTAGATGAGATCTAATAAGAAGTAATAATATTATTAATATCATTTCTATAGATTACTAATTACTTTCCAAAACTTATAAATCAGTTAAAAGAATTAGGATAATCAAAAATAACAATTCAATAACCAAACACTGCTTTAAATGGAATTCAAATAATGATATTAGTCCTTAATGATTTATTTGGGTAAATATATAAATATATCCTATTTATAAGAATTCTATAAGAAATACAATCCTAATATGCTTAATTAGAAGAATAATTATAAAAGTATGAAGGAGAGTGTAGATCTCATATAAGGGTATCAAAAACTAAAATAATTTTAGACAGAACAGAGACTTAAAATTCATTGTGAAAATATTCAAGAACTATATGAATAATAATTAAATATAGAGAAAGATCATAAAGCTTAAATGTTGGTATGATATTGATATTTGTATAATAATAAGAGTTATCAAAAAGAGATTATGTAATTAAAGAAAGATCTAGAAGATAACAAATATTAAAAGAATCAGTAATTATAATAAAAAACTTAATCAATGATTGATAAAATATTATTAGATTAATAGAAATAAACAATATTATTAGATATTAAACCTAGATCAAATACATTTAATAACAATTTTATGAATCTCAATTAATAAAAATAATCTATGTGTCTTAAATCAAATACTAGAAAAAATAGATTGGTTACTGAATATTAAGATTGTTAAACAAAGTATATATATTATAAATATACTATAAGTTCTAAATAATCTATAGATGAGAAACAATATTCATCTCTTGAGAAAATATAGGAATTGGCAACCCTTTATTCTAGACCAAAATCTAGATTGTAAGATAATATCAACAAAAAATCTGTTACTTTACATGTGGCTTAAATGAAAGTCAAATAAGTAAAAAAAACTTGACACACATATATTTTATCATTTGCAATTTTATAATTTATAATTAACCACCAAATATATCATATCTTCGAGAAATAATTTAGAGTATTTTTCTAAATCTGAATTTGATTTTAATTAATCTGAAGATTAACTTCTTTTTAGTTATTTATGAAAATAAACATCAGGAAATTAGTTTGATTCAATAATTGTAGATTCTGTTGATTTTTATAAGATTATTGTTTTCTTTTTTTTAATTTTAATAACACTAGATTATTTTAAAGGTTAAGCTGAACATTCCATAGAATCTTCCATTATTACATCTATAAATTATTAATTACGTTTTTCAAATCCACAAATTTATCCTAAATAAGTTTTTCTTGGTAATCTTTATAATCTTGTATTTTTTCCTTCATTCAATTTTCTTGCTACCATAGTTGGAGCTCTTAATAATTTAGGTTTAATAGTAGAAGGAGATGATAATCTAGATATTGATATTTGACTATTTTCTTATTCTTAATTTTATTATTATTATTATTAATCTTATTATTTTTTTAATTTAGTTAAATTCATTACTAATTTAGAAAATTTATTGCCTGATTAATTACTTAATGATTATCTTTATTCTTTTTTATTTTAAAAAAGTTATACAAATTTACTTTTCAATTTATTTTTTTTCATAAGTTCTTTTTATTATCTAACATTTTCTGCATATAATTCAGCATTATAATTTTATAATCTTGCAATAGAATTTAAATTAGAATTAGGTGTAAAATTAGTATATTCTTTAATTGAATCAGTTCTAAATGAATCTTTAATTCTCAATACACTTGGTTTAGTCTAATGAAAATTAATATATTTTTCAATATGATATGCTTCTTCTGTTATTTGTTAAATTACTTATTAATTTCTTTTATTATTTAAATATTTTAAAGTATTACATTTCTTTCTCTATCTTCTTCTTTCATTAATAAATAATTTAATTTCTTCATTATATTTCTCAATGATAGTTATTCTATCATATTTATTTATAACATAATGTACATTTGGACAATTCTTAGCTGTATGATTAGCAGCTTAACAAACATAACAAAATAAATTTAAATCCTCATAATCCTATTCAAATTCTATTTTAAATTTTAATTAAAAGAATTTCTCAATATCTTCTATTTCACATTATTCTAAAAATGATTTTCTTGATAATCTAAATAAATTGATAAAATTTCTAGCTTTTACAGATGCACATCTAGGAATATTACCAAAAAATGATATTTCACCAAAATATTATTTCTTACTTAATTCTATTAATTCAATAACACCTTTAGATTTTGGAAAACAAACAGATACTCTTCCATTCAATATAAAATATATAGATGTCTAATCATTTATTGGATCATTTTAATTAATAATCCAATCTTCTGGATTATAAACTAAATTATAATATATAATATATAATACTTTCTTCTTAAAATGTAAAAGCCAAATTTTTTAATAACAAAGATGAAAAATTTTTACTTAAAAATTTAATTTAATTCATCATTTTACCATGTACAATTTAAGTTAATTAATTTTTTAATGGTAATGATAATTTTTCAAGTGTGTCATGAGCATAACTCTTTTATAATTATTCATCTTCTATTAACCATTCTAAATAATTCTTAATTCTTGATTGTAATTTCTTATTCACTTCCTTTTATTTCATATATCTACTTCAAATTGATTTATTTACTTAATTGCAGCTGTATTTTTATTCAATAGATCTTCTAATGATTCATTCATATTCTAAAACAATAATACAATAGAATTCATAACATAACCAAATACTCCCGATGCTAATATCATTACAAATATCCCAAATGATCTTTCTATAGTATTCTTAGGTGATATATCCCCATATCCAATAGTAATCATTGTAGTTATGCTTTATTTCTTCTATAACATCAAATATACCTAAAATATATTCCTGCCACGTATTAATTAAACCAAAAATCTGGATCATTATCCTTTTCTTAATCAAAATTAATCACATATTAAGTATACCAATTATTATCTGTTTCCTCAATAAATCTAATTGCATTCCATATACATGCTAACCAATGAGATAAACTTAATATTATTAAACAAATCTTAAAGAAAGATATTATTGAAATGATTGTTTTATCTTAAAATAAAGTATCTTCTATTTAATTTATTATTTTCTTTAATTTTAAAGCTCTCATTAATCTAATAACCTTAATGAATCTAACAATTCTCATAATTTTTATTATTTATGTATTCCGTTTCAATGATTATGAATTTGATTCATCTATAAATAATGAAAGCATATCATCATATGGAAATGATGATATTAAATCTAACCAAAACCATAATTTTAAGTAATTTAATGCAATCTACCTTCTCTAACTTACAAAATAACCTCTAAAAATTTATATATATACTCATAAATACCCTTCATAATAACCAGTTTAAAATTACAATAAAATGTCAATTAAGAAATAGTAGTCCATTATATCATTAAATATAGCGAAACCACCTGATATTTCAAAACTAAATGTCAATATTAGTGGGATTGTTATCATTTAAATAAATATGAATGACATTCCAATCAAATCCCATATAATCTTTTTCGGTTCTTCTGGTCTTATAATTTTAAATAATAACAAAATAATCCATTTCTATTGCTAATTCAATTAATCCTCATTGTGTTCTTCTAATCTTTTTAATTATTCTGCATCAATGTATTATTAGTCTTTCAATAAAATGATTTACGTTTTCTTCTTATTATATTCTGAATCATTTAGTTATCCATATGATTAATCACCTAAATTAAATCGACTTGTACCTATCAATTGCAAACCTTCCTTTTATACTAAATTTTCTATTGCACTATTTTAGTTAATCAAACTTTGGATTACATTTTATTTAATTTACATTTTATTTATTATTATATTCCTTATATACACCAAACATCAATTATTATTCAAAACATACTAATCTCCATCATTCATTAGATTTATAACAAAAATTAATTAATATTATCAAATTCTTTTGATCTCTCATCCCCAAAAATCAAATTTCCAATAACATTAATAATATATTATTATCCAATCAATCTAGCATTACAGAATCGTTATTTTGTAGTAAATGTTCTAAAATTTATAATTAATCATACTTTTAAATAGATTACAATTAACCATTTTACATAAATGTAATATTTAATTCATAATTCTAAGCTATACTTTACAATTATTTGTTAATTGAAAATTAATTATATTTTTTTATTAAATAGTTGATAACTTCATTCTGTAATTTTCTAATTGAACATGTTTCATTATTATTTTTATTCTCAATATAATTTTCAATCATTTCATAATTATATGGTAATTATTGTAAATAATCTTCTTCTGGTATTAATTTATTTATTTTTTATACAGGTATTACTAAATTTAAAATACCCTTATTGGTTTTTATTTAATCAATATTTTCATTTGAATTTTCAATTATATAATCAAATATAATTGGACACAATTATTTAATACTATGTATCTATGAGCATATTAAAGATTAACTTTTATTCTAAGAACTTTATTTAGATTAAATTTCTTTGATATCAATTTAGCATATCCATTATAAATTTTATTCAGTATATTATATTTTTGGCTTAAGATCAAATTATTTAATAATTGTATTAAAAATATCTCTAATAGAAGCTAATTTCTTTTTTTGTATTATTTTTATTATTTAATTTTAATCAGATTCACTCAATTCATTTCTATGAGTAAAAGATACAAGTTTCTTTTTACTACTTAGTTTGTAGTGATTTTCATACATATCATTTACTTATATGATTTGAGTTTATTCAATTTTAACACTCTCATCATCTATATTATTATGAGATAAATCAATATTCTATATCCTTTGTAATTAGTTTAATAAGAAATCTTAAAGGAAATTCAAATAATCATTCATGTTTTAAAATAAAAACAAGGATTGTAATTATTGATGAGTGAGTTGAAAGATATTAGACCATAAATTCAATTATTCTATTAGTATACTATCTAATTCAATTTATTATATAATATTCTCTATCTATTATTAATCTTATAATTCAACTTCCTATATAGGTGATGTTAATTATCTTAGAAATAGTATAAACAATTATCTATTGTATTTAAATAGGTTAATATAATTTTAAAGAATGGTATCTGGTAATAATAATTTATCTGATCTGTATCTCATAACTCTAACTTTATTGGCCATACACAATGGATTATTGTCATCCTTGAAACCTGATGGTTCATACTTAGATATTGTGGATATCATAGGACTATGTTATTGTTTAACAAGTGAGTGAATGTAAAGTTCATATACTTTGCTCATTTTCTAGTTACTTTAAATTATTTTAACTAAAATAAAATAAAGTATTAAAAAATTAATCATTTTTTCTCTCTATTTAAACATCCAAATGCTAGAAACACTCTGTCCATAAAAGTTAACTTCTCTTCTTATTATTATTATTATAATTAATGTTGATGCATCATAATTTCATTTCTATTTGATACTCTACTAATTCTAGGTTTATTAAAATCTTCTTATTTATTAATATTATTGTACTCATTCTAATAAGCCTTATAATCTATAGTATTATTATTATTTATAGATTATTCTTTTAATTTATTGTAATCTTATGAAATAGGTCTAGATAATGTTTCTTTTTTTTAAATCTCAATTGTTTTTTATTTCTATTGGAAATTGGCAGTTGGAATTTATCTTGTTGGATATTAAGTTTTATAAACAAAAGTCCAAATGTCAATTTTATAACTAGCAGCATGTTTAACCATCCATGGATGATCAAAAATTTAGGCCATTGTTAAACGTTCTCCAGGAATATATTTTAAGATTCCTTTAATAAGTGTAATAACTTCATTAGATAATGTCGATGCAAAATTGATAGGTTATCCAGATTTTATTTTATTTCCTAATTCTTCATTGTTCTTTCCTCTATATGGTGCATTTCCATGCAATAATTCATATAATAATATACCCAAACTCCAAACATCTAAACTGAAATCATGTGGTTGCTTATTTAACATTTCAGGTGCCTAGATATTTAAATAAATGAATATACCATATATTCATATGTTCCACAAAAAGTCATTCTTTTCTCTGTTAAACTTTCAGCACTCCAACCAAAATCACATATTTTCACATTACCATCATGATCCAATAGTAAATTTTCTGGTTTTAAATCTCTATGGATAATCTTATTTTTATGTAGATAATCTATGCCCAAACATGTTTAGAAGAAATAAACAAATGCTTCATTTTCAGGTAATTTTGATCGTTTTTTTATGTAATTAAAAACAGATCCATTTTCTATTTAATAAACATAATACATGCATATTCAAGTATCAAATAAACATTTTCCTTATCTTCAAAATAATGATATAATTTGCAAATATGAGGATGAACCAATTTACGTTGTATTTTTATCTCCCTTTTCAAGTTTTCTACTGAACAATATTCAAAAACTTATCTCTTATTCATCTACAAATTTCAATCACATTCTTACAATTTTCATTGCATACAATAAGCCATTCTATTTGTCTTTGACTAATTTAACTGAACCATATGATCCTCTACCTAACTCTTACTTACTCCCAATCATTATTATTTCAAACTCTTCTGGCTTTCTTCTCACACTTGTTGTTGAACAAGAATCAATAGTATCATTACAAGATCGTGCTCTATCTGGCTATGACTTTTTGCAAATATCTTTATGATATATTGGCCTTATTAATATAATATAATAATTTACCAATCAAGATCTCTGCATCTAGTACTACAATAGTTGGCACCCATACATAATGGACACATGACCTTATTCAATTTAGATCTTTATTCTATTGTAGGTTATTTAATGAAGTATTGACAAGATTTATAATCACAGAATCTGTTCATTTTTTATAATTAACTATTTATAATATATGCAAATTTAGATATATATACAAATTAAAGATAAATGTTTTGAATAGCTTTTAAATTTAGATAACATCTCTATGGTTGGTAAGATAACATTGAATTAATAGGTAACCTTTCTAAAAATTGAATAAAATTCAAACAATTTTATTTAATAACTAAAATTAATTAATAATCTTTTCATTTTATTGTTTTATAATTTTTCTTATATTATGTTAGCAAGAAACTCAAACATTCGATGATTTTATTAATCTAACAAAATTTTATTTATGGTGATTTATGAAATAAACAATATAATTCTTAATTTTTTCCTTCAGATCCAAATATAATTTCAAATAGAATAATTGTTCAAAAATTAGGAATGAGTTAATTTCTTAGTAAAAATCTATATTTTATAGAAATGCTACTTTAGTATTCAAATAAGTAATTAGTATTTTTATTGATATAATTATTATATAAAAATTTACTTTGTTAATTTTTTAGTTATTCTAATCAATTAAAATATTTTAGAAATATTAATTAATAAATTTATCAATAAATCTAGAAAATCAGCTTTAACTCTCTCTGTAATGAGAATAATTATGATATATTATAAATAACATCATAATAAAACACTAATTGAATTTTAGATTTTCAAAATTATAGACTCATATATTATTATAAAATAGTATATTAAATATTCAACAAATACTTTAGAATGCAAATAATTCAAATATTTAATAACCATTATGAGACCACTTCTAAAGAAATTATATTGCCAAATTAACCATTGCAAAAATAACAAACCCTACTAATCCCCACATAATCAATGATAATCTATCTCTTTTCTTTAAATTATTAAAAATGAATGAGCTTGAGAAATAGCATCCAATAACAGTCATTGTAAACAAGGAAAATGCTTAAAGAGTCCCCATATAACCTAAAATAATCACTTGCGCTGCAACTTAAAATGAACTTAGTAAAACATTAAATGATGATGTTCCTGTACTTTGAATTGTTGTAAACCCCATTCCCAAATACATAGGTATCAAAATCATCCCACCTCCTAAACCAAATCCATTGAATATACCAGCTTTAAATGAATCTCTTAAACATTCTTTTTTTAATGGTTTTAACTCTTCTTTTTAAAATCTATCAAAGATGTAATCAAAATAATAATATAATATGACAACCAAACCAAATGTGATCATCCAATAAAAGAATCCACAATAAGATATTCCAATAATTGATTAAAAATTTGCAGATCCTCTAAGAAAAAACCCTAAAAGTACAGTTATAACAATGACACAGATAGCTACAATAAGATCCAAATTCTCTTTTAATGAAGTATTCTGCAGAGGTAATTGCTTTTCTTCAGATAATTTATTAAGTATAGGTATTTCTACTGAATTCTAATTTAATTTTCGTTGATTTTCATTATTCCATTCCTTAAGAGCAGTTTTATAAAACTTTTAACATGAAAGAAATAAAAAGTATTGCAAAATAGATATTAAAAAGAATGCAGGTAGTATCTTATTAAGAATAAGACCTACCATACTACCTATTATCATTGCAGGACAAGCTACTATGGCACTTCTCATCTTAACAACTGGAGTTTTAGTTTACGGATCTAATTGCTAAGCGAGATTTAGGAAATTTCCTAAAGCAGCTCCAAAAATAGGTAAAAAGACTCCCAACAAAGCTTCTTTCTATGAATAGTTAAAAAACATAGTCATTAAAGAAACTACGACACCACCTCCTCCAATCCCTAATATATGTTGTCATTCATTGTTATACCTGCTAGGGATGCAAATCCTGTAAAAATGGCTATGCTAAGCATACCTATTGATTCAGAAAAGGTGGGAGGAAAGAAGTTCTTATGAGTGCATATTCCATCTATGCAATTATAGAGTGAAACACATTCTGATTATAATGTACAAGGGTGATTATTAATCATTAAAAATTATAGTAATTAAAAATGAATAGTGGTGAATATCAAAAATTTGAAGAATTAGGATTAGATTAATGGTTATTGAAATTATGTTGGAAGATTGATTATAAAGAACCAAGACCTATTTAAATTTTAAGTATCCCTCCTTTATTATAAGGAAAGAATTTATTGAGTAACAATCCAGGAATTATTTATAGTTTCATCTCAAACAGGTACTGGAAAAACAGCTGCATTCTCATTTCCAATTCTTTAAAAATTAAGTCAAGATCCATATGGGATTTTTGCAATTATATTGACTGCAAGTAGAGAACTGGCAGTATAAATAGCTGAATAAATATAAATATTTGGTGCTAGTGTAAATTTGAGATTGGCTTTATTAATAGGAGGTCTTTCCTCTTCAAAATAAGTAAAGCAATTAGGATAAATCCCACATATAATAATTGGAACACCTGGAAGATGTTCAGAATTACTAAGCATTGATGCTAATTTTTAGAAATATATTAAAAATGTTAAATATTTCATATTGGATGAAGTAGATAGATTATTGGAACCTCAAATTTGGGATGATATTAAAAAAGTATATGAATAATGCGAATCTCCTTAAATAGCATTAGTATCAGCTACTCTTAATAATGTGACTTAGTAGTTGAAAAATGAATTTAATGATGTTAATTTTGTTGATTGCATCAATAATCCAGAATAAAAGGTATCAGAGACTATTAAACACAAATTTATATTGATGCCTGATTTAGTTAAAGATTATTATTTCATTCATCTGATGAAAAAATTGGAAGGAGCATCTACAATTGTATTTGCTCCTACATGTAGAAAATGTCATGACTTAAATGAATTACTTAATCATTTTGAAATTAAATCAACATGTTTACATTCTATGTTACCTTAACATGAAAGAATAAGCAATTTAAGAGCTTATAGATCATAAAAGACTTAAGTATTGGTAGCAACTGATGTAGCATCAAGAGGACTTGATATACCAAATGTTAAATTTGTTATTAATTGGAATGTACCTAAAGTAGAAGCAGATTACGTCCATAGAGTAGGTAGAACAGGAAGAGCTGGTAGAAGGTATATTAAATAATTTCTACTTCTCTTAGAGGCACTGCAATAACAATGATGACTTAATTTGATGTAGAAAGAGTGTTAGCAATAGAAAATTTGATTAATTAAAAAATGGAAGAAATAAAATTTAATGAAGAAAAAGTACTTTCAAATATGACTGCGGTTACAAAAGCTATTAAAACAATTAAAATTGTATTTATATATCATATTATTTTCATTAGAAAATGTAATAGGATGGTACAACTGAAAAATTCTTGGATCTTCAAAAGAAAAAAGTAAAATCTAAATAAAAAAGAAAAGAAGGCTAAGAAGAATAATTATCATGATTTTTTAATAATGTTTTTAGATTACATTGATATTATACATAATAAAGTCATTGTATTTTCATTCTACTTATGCTTTTTATTATTTATTTTTTAACTTTTTCTATAATTTTCCATCTTACTATTGTTTCTTCTATTTAGTTTATACTGTTTATTCAATTTCTATTTATTCTTCTTATTATGGTTTAACTTTCTTTTTATTTATTTTCTTTCCTCCCTTTAGAATGCCACTTTTTTATTTCTATGGCTATTCTTCCTCCACTTCCTCATTTATTAAGTTATTCAATTCTTCTAATTCATTTTAAATGTCATCTTCATCTTCTTAATTATCTCGTTAATTTTATTGTTCTTCTTTAGCTTATTCCTCTAAGTACTCTAAGAATTTATAGATATAATTGAATTACTGGATAAATAATATTTGTATCTCTTTCCATTTACATGTTTGAGAACAACAGATTTCTTTTTACTAATATTTTATCTGGTCAAATTACAATATAATTTATTTCTAAATTTTTATGAATTAATATTACTTATCAGTTTTATGCTAGACAATATATGGTTCAAATTATGTAAATTCAATATCATTTTCTAATGCATTCTTATAGCTTCTACCATTAAGATAATTGTTAAATTCTTGTAAAGTTGGTAGGATTTCATGATGAGTTAAAATGCATTTAATTTTTCCACTTGATAAAAATTCAAAATGCTTATTATTTTAAACAAGCTTTTATAATTCTTTATTTTTATTTGAATTAGAATCATTTACTTTGTTATTTTAAACTTGTTTTCCAGATTCTTTATTTTTATTCATAAATTAAAATAATAATTATATTTTAGCAACAATCTGCATACTAGATTATTAAATTATATTAAAAAAATTCTTTGAATATTAATTGTTATTCAGTTTAATTCTGGTTAATTAAATTATTGATGATTAATAAGGCTTCATCATTAACCAGAACAACAATTCGAATGTTCAAAATGATGACCAAAAATTAAACCAGATATTCATATGGGAAATTAGACCACTTTTTTGCCAACTATGAAATGAGTGAATTTGAATCTCCCAAAATTACCATTAACAAATTTTAATATTTAATTGATGACATTTTTTGTTCCAACAGTCTTCAATTTAATACATCTTTGGCCTCTTATTTGAATGTAAATGATGTAGAAATAAGTTAATTGATAGAACTTTTAGATAAAATACATTAAAATAACTTTTTCTTGTCAAGAACCAATAAATAATGTTTAGCTTAAATTATACTAAATAAATTAGATTCCTTTAATGAGGATATCATCTCAATCATTAATTAAGCCTGTTTATAAGGGTTTATTAATGAATAGCTAATGGAACTCTTTATTAATTAATTTACTATGTAAGGAATTACATAATATAATTTTACATTTTAAGTTTAATTACTATATATTTTTGGTCAAGCTCTCTTAAGATATAACAATTTAACAAAAAATGAAGCCTTCATAAAAAAATGGTAAGAACTCATTAAAAATGCAATTGCACAATATAAACCAGAGTATAAAATATCTGGTTGTATGTTTTCCTAAATATCATTCTTATTCAAAGGACTCTTCTATATAGAATTAGAATAAGAAGCAACATATCTAGGATAAATTATTGAATTCTATAAAACTTACTATAAGTTATTAATTTCTAACTTTGCTGAAAATTTAGATTTTTCAAATATGACTCCCAAAGAATCCACAATATTACTTACTGCCTTATTAAAACTAAAGGATTAATTTCTAAAGTTAGAGATAAGTCTTATAATATCATCCTTATTGAATAGGATTAAAAGTACTGGTGTTTCTGCATTTAGTGATCTAGCTTTACAATCTTTTGTATTTAATTTAACTTAACTTGGGGATTATCAGAAATTGATGGCAGAAGATATCATATAAGTGTTATAATAGAGAGTGCAATAATAATCGTTTTCATCAAAGATAATTATTGTAATTCTATTTGAAATGCACTTGAAATGGAGTTATGTAGTACCCAAAGCTCACTTACTCTATCTGATATCCAGTTTAAATATTAAAGAAGTTCCAGATTTCGAACTTGGCAGTTACTTCTAGTTGCTAACCCAATTACCCTTGGATTAATTATAAAAAATAACTAATAATATCGAATCGGTATTTTATTTGATTTAATCATAGGAAATGACAATCAGGGAACAATACCAGAAGGAAAATTAATAGTTTTTCAAGAAGGAACATTTATCTTCTGATAGAATGAGAAGATCTCTATAAAGATTGATAAATTTATTGTCAACTCACGGTAAAAATACAGAATAACTTGAAAGAACAATAAAGTAAATTTTTTGAGTAAAAAAACTTTGTATATTAATAATATTTATTTTATTTTTTATGCAGAATTCATTAATTTATTCAAGCAGTGCATTATGTAAAACAGAACCTGAGGAAAGTCTTGGAAGCAAAGCATTAGATGTATTAAAAGAGAAGATCAAAATATTTGAATTAGAAAAGATTCCATATTTAAGTCATTCACAAAAAAAAAAGATGGCTGATAAATAACGAAGCAAATCTCAAAAATATTAGATTCACCCTAAAGTTAAATAACCACAATAGCATTCTTAAAATAGGATATCTAATAAGGAACAACCCATTAGCTCTTAAAATAGATTTTCCATGCAAATATTGGAATCAGTTAAAAGTAGATTAAGTATATAGGAGGCCAAATTGATGGATGTGCCTATAGTGAAAGTTTCAAGAGAAAGAGTATTAAGTAGTAAAAAGGAATCCGAAAATAACATTTCTTTAATTTTGATGGAAAAGTATTATTAATCTACCATTAAATATGAAGAAAAATAATTAAAATAAACTACAAAAACGAACCAGCCAAAGCATACATCAAAATTGATGATAAATAATTAAGCAGTAAAGAACTTTTAGCGTAAAATTAAAAATAGCAGAAGAGAATTGTTAAAAGAACTAAATACTTCAATCAATGATCAATAATAAAATATCTAGTAACCATAATTGAAATCCATTGCGGCTGAAGGTTCAAATTTGCAGGAAAAAAATAACATAAAATATAGACCTATCAAGACTGTTTATCTTAAAAGAAATTATTCAACTTCTTCATGATTCAAAATTAATGTACTTTATTTAAATATGATTTCATTCAATAAGTTTTTTTAAGAAAAAAAATAATTATCATAGAAATAATTCTATTTATCATTTAATTTACTCTTAAATATTTTTCATCTGAATAAAATATATTTGATTAAACCGTAATTTCATTTTGATAATATCTAAAGTTATTTAAATTCAACTTAAGTACACACAAAAAATTACAATTTAATTATTATTATGAACCAATTTGCTTATATTTGGTGTTTAATAGAATTTGATATCAAATTACAAATTACATTACAGATGTCATTTAACCAAATAAATTTATAGAAGTTATATATATATGATAATATATAATGATAT